>JABASD010000387.1:0-81654 GCA_019776165.1 Pogonognathellus flavescens
CCGCTTTTGTAACTCCAATTTTTGGACGAGGGCGTTCACGGGGTTTATCTGTAACCTTCGTATGATGACGTATTTTTACGAAGCGAACTTACGATACGAAGGGTCGTGAATTGGCCCAATATATTTTATTCATTGCATCGTAACTAACATGTGAATTGTGAATGTCATTGCAAAAATAAACGCCTATTTTGGATTCTCGGATCTGTAAACGATTTACAAATTTCAATTTATGAGAATGTTGAGTGAACTTTTATCGAGATTGTTTTTACATGTAAAAGTTAAGTAAATATAAAAGAAATTTGGAATGGTCTGGGTATTTGATGCTTATAAAAGCTTGTCTATGATGAAAACCTTGTTCTTTTGTACACTTTCCTCTTTTTCAAAATTTTGTACAGACTGATTATCAGGTACATTAAAATCATCAAAACGTGGAGAACATTTCGCTGTGAGCAAGTGGCAGGTTAAAAAATCTCAGATTAGATCAATGGACGTTTCTACAGTCCCGAATCCAGACTGATCTGACTCTGCAGGTCCTTTCTAAGATCCCAATTTGATTGCAACATACATAGGTACAAAAGTAAAGGAAAGAGCAAATCTTGAACCGAATTCAAGATAAAAGTTAAGTGTTCTTGATTTTTTCTACGTGGTACGTGTATGCACTATTTAAGTGGCTACACTGTTGTATATGTAATGTATTATGATTTTATCAGCAAATATTGTATGTACTGCAAAATTAGTCCTGCAAGTTGTTTCCAATATATTTTATTCTAAATAAAAAGAATCTAGTGCATACATTGTTTCAGTTACCTATATACCACATTAAAGTAGTTCAGAAAACAACAGAGACTTTAAAATGTCGGGACTTACTTCAGCGACTTCAGCTAGCATATACAAACGGTTCACGAGAATAATAGTTGTGCATGTAAATACTTCAATACAATAATACCTAACAATAAGTGGATATACTATATACAAATCGTACATTGCAACGTAAAGCTCAAAAGAACAAACTGAATCTGTTAATATAATGCTTAAAATTTTATTGGTATTCAGAATCAATGCTATAATGGCGTTGATAAAGTAAAATTGGGTTTAAGTTTATAGTGAAAATACTGTAACACTTAAAATAGGGAAAAGTTAATGATATTATCACACATGTACATTTATCATATATGTACTCCGGAAACTACAGTTTTTTGGTGTATAACATGATACATGACATGTGTAATGCAAAGAACTGTAGTTTCCGGAGTTATTTAGTCGTAGGACAGGGTGCACCTGAGAAGTTATAAAAAATTCATGCGATCTTGTAAATGATGGAAGTGTTTTGGTGCGAACACGACCCTTTATCTCATGGCATGACAGCATCTCATCCTACAGATAAAACTCAGTTTAATTTTATTTGTTGCTTATAACAGTTACAACATGTTCATAATAGTTCAAACAAACTAAAAGCATATAAATATATTATTATACGCTTAAGTACGTATCATTTACAGACGGAAATGTACTTTAATTTTGAAATTCATTTCCAGGATCGGATGTTGTATATTTTGCAAGTTTAGAATTATACACACCTCTAATTGCGTAAAAAGTATAGTTTCAACGGATCTGAATATTTAGAATCTGGAATGAAAGCAAGCATAATTTACTTAAGTAGCCCCAAAGGCTCTTAACAATTAAGTTCTGCTTTATTTGAGTGTAGTGTGATATGCTTACATAAAAAGTTAGACATAAATGTTGAACTATAGGGGATTCCTCTGAAGTCAGCAAACGGGCAAACCTAAGTGCTACCTATATATGCTCATATTATACAACTCGAGACAGATTGTCTTAGAAATTGATTGTAAGTTAAAAGTACAAGTCAATGCCTTCTTTCGCAAGTTGCCGAATCTGAGTAGCAACACAAAAGATTCATAAAAGACATTTTTATTTCATTGCAGCCGTTGTTGTCGGTATCCATCTTATTAGTAACCCGTTATCACTTTGTATCTCTGAAATGTTTCACATGCAACATTGAAATGCTCCAGGATTACTATAGAACTCGTTCGGACTCTTTATTGTTCTACTTAAAAGAAGATCAGAAAAGAAAAACACCTTTGGCTGTTTATTAACTAAGCTACCACGTAAGCTACAAACAATGATCTTCTATATATTATGAATATAAAATCGTAAGTGCCTTCATTGAAGATTAAATTTTATTTTTTACGAAGTTTAGTAGTTGCTTGTAGTTCTGTACATCCACATGTGTGTCTGTGTGTGTACATTTTACACTCCTTAGGTAGGTTGAGACTCAGATTTGAGAGTCTCTCATTCTCCTTGTCAGTATTACATACATACAAATACATACAAAGCAAAGTACACAGTACAGTACTAGACAGACAGTACATACAAGAAGTCTTGGAAAGGTAAAAGGGTAAGGTAAGTAACCAACTTGAATAATACTTACGTAAGTACATACACGTATTCTACACAAGAAGAACTGACAAGTACATGTGAGATAAAATTGAACGACAATAAACTACATTGAAATCAGCCTGGGGACATTTTCTTGGTTATTGGCAGGATTGTACTATGTAGTGGATTTTTGCAGGTTTTCTTGCAAGCACTTCTACAGCTCTCCGTTCTCCTTTGGGTTGACTCTCTTTTTATGCTCCTATTGTCTGTCAGACCGAAAAGATACTTACATTACACAACAACTTTACACACAATACAAAACAATGCAGTGATAAGGACTCCATATGAAACACAAGCAGAGACGACGAGGCTAAAACAAATGACAGTGAATGAAAGTAGTCGCAGTAGTAGAAACTTGAAGAAAAACAAATGATAAACTGAATCTGATTTGACTGCAAAAGAGCTACTACTACTACTCCTACTAAAGATACTTTAGTACTTGAACTACATACAGAGTAAAAGAAAGGAGTTAGTTACGTCGCATTATTTGTACGAAATGAATTGCATTGACTACATTTGCTTAATGAAACTCCATACAGAAGAAAAGTACCCTAGAAAAGCATCCCGCATCCGGCAAAACGAAATTGAACCCAACTACACACACCAAGGCGTCCTGCTACTATCATCAACATTATCATCATCATCATTATACATTATAGTATCATGGTGCTACATTGTTTTGTAATACATAAATGAAATTCACTCCAATTTCGTTTCACCACGGCACTCAGCGCCCAAAACTCCATTCTCTACTCGAGCACTTATAACTTGGAATAGTCCTTCTACATTCTGCATAACAACAGATAACAACCACACTACACAGAATTCCAAGAGCACCGTGGAAAAGACAAAACCAGAGAACATCAGAACTTTGGTGCTCCTCTCTCCGAAGAACGGACAACACGACAACAGCTGCAGTGGCAATCTACTTTGCAATTATGTATATTATGCTATTTACTATTTTACATTAAGTTCTTCATACTGCCATACTCAAATACACACTACATACATAAGTAACGTACCAAAAGCAATAGTAGTAGTAGTAGAGTAGTAAAACCATCTCCTCCTCCGGGTTCACTTGAATAGATTGCATTTAGTAGTGGCACTACTTCTGCATACGTAGCTAGCACAGCAGAATCTCAACTGAATTTCTTACAGATACAACTACAAGCATCATCATCGTCATCATCTTATTATATTTCTCGTCTAGTTTTAGTTTGCCAATTATTATTCGTTGTAAAGTGTAGCATGCTTAGGCTTGACTCTTCTGAGGAGGATAGAGTATAAAATCATCCATAGATAAAGATACATATAAATATTAGGTTTACTACACTAAGATCGAAAGAAAGATGCATAATAATATTACTTATACAAGTACAATTGAAGATATAGCTCCCTACATTATTATTTCTAGTGTGCAGTTGTAGTTTAGTACGAACTGAAAGAAGACAAGTCACATAGTTAGGTAAACGAAAAAAGAACAGCCTCGGGAATTAAATATTATGCATTCAGACACATACTACTACAGATAGACGTTATGTTTTTAATACTATACTAGCACACACTGCTCTGTGAAGCTTTAACACAACGCTACTACTTTACTGAAATAAATTCAGACATAGGCAAGATATTCATTGTATACATAGACACATTTACAAATATAATATTTATACGTGTCTATACACGCAACAGAGTCGCAGTCAGATTGAAAGCATAAGCGACAACGAACGTACAACGGGGATAAGGATAAGATAAGGATAACACTCCACAATATGAACACAATCTCCAGATGCAAAAAATGTAAATACTACTACGTAAATGTATATGACTATGACTGTCTATTTTAACAAGCATAAATATACACACAAAAGTATCTGCAAAAGATAAATGTTCCTTTTTGGCTTTCGGATCGGTTCAGTCTCCAATGTAATAATGACATATTATATGCTTTTGCCTAGAACCGTAGCTTTCAATTTACTTTTCTGAGAAACGGATCTGAATTTGAATTGGGAAACACGTACTACTACTACATGGTATAATAAAATAATACAGCGCTACAAAGTAAAGTATTCAGGGTTTAATGGGAAGACTGAGTGGTAGTATATAAGTATATTATATATACCTAAATACCTACATAGAAATATTATAACGTGTAATTCTCGTAGTAGTAGTGGTAGTAGTTTTGTTCTTTCTGTGTCGTTAAACGAATCTTTGCATAAATACACATAAGACATAACATAAACTTGTTTTCTGTGCATAGCCCCATGTTCTACAGTTTCAGACGATGGAATATTCACTGACTTATGCAAAGTTCACTGTAAAACCACACGAACATCAGTGAACAATACGAATAATAATAATAATGCATATAATATTAGTACTAAAGAGGAATGCAGAAACACAAGTTTCGACATTGAAGGCAGCACCACTCTGCTAATACCAATACCCAATGGTAAACTTCAAGGCAAAGATAATACAAGTTAAAGTTGAGTTTAGATGAGAGAGAGAGAGAGAGAGAGAGAACATGGGACAAATGGACTCTAGATTCAGGTCATAGATTCTTATTCATTCCATGTATTTCGGTTGCTGTGTTTCGAATGCAGAGAGACGTGAGAACTCAAGCATTATTTGTATAGATACATGTTTAATAGACTTTTAAACAATACTCACAGCTACAACACACTCACCGACTCACCTAAACTATCGACTAAACTTATACCACTAAAAACTTTCTTATTTTACTCATCTTTCTGCTGCTAACATTGTTTGTGTGTAGTTTGTCGTTGTGTTTTATTTAACCAGGAGAATGACTATGCCTCCTGTGTGTTTCTCCACTCTCCAGTCATAAATAAAATACATCAGGGTTCGTATACACAGTACGATTGTAGTTTTCTTAAGCTATTGTGTGTCAATGTTCCGCAGATCCACACAATGACCAATGCATGGCATGCAATGAGAAATGTACAACGCTTCAATGCTTCTCTCTCGTCAACTCATTTAATTATTTATGGACTGGAGGTAGATTGTATCAACAAAACTGACATTTCCATTTTCAACGTAGTATATCTGTGTTCTTGTGTGTTGTACTACATACAACACAAGTAAATCTAGTTGTGTCAATTTCCTGAAAAAAGCTATCGCTCTTACATCCGTCAGTCTTTTTAGGGAAAAACACAAACAAGGTTTTGACTGAGCCTGCTCAGTCAAATATATATTATAACGATATATATTATAACGATGGCACACAGAGAGAAGCATGCATTCGTCCATGATTTAATTAGACATTACATTATAACAATGTATAGACAGAGAGAGATGAGATCTCCTGCTTGAGAAAACTAAAATAAATGTTTACGAGTCAACTTGAAACGAGAAAGAGCCACAGAAAATGTAGTAGAAGAAGAAAAGGATGCGAAATCTGAGTTGACTTTTCTATTTTCTATTACTGTAGAACATGCATGACAAAACCCGAAAGTAACCAGTAGACTGTTTGTGTTTACAGTGTCGAAAGCAACAACTTTTCCATTTTTGTCCTTTTGGGATAGGTGCGAGACTTGCTAGAAACGGAAAGACTTCACACACAGAAAGCAATGAGAAAATGATGCTGAGCTTATGCCATGCGAATCGTGAATCTAAACCGAACTGCTTTCAAAATATACACTACTACTAGTAAACTACACTAGAAATGTACCAACATCAAAAACTACTTGCACACAATCATATCTACAGACTACACAACCATGGACTGCACTTCTACTACAAACTACGTATAATATATAGGTAACTAGTAGTAGTAGTAATATCTCTAAGTTATATATATACATATATTCCAACCAAAAACTCGTCCCGACCTCCTCCTTGCCTTGTTTCACATTGCATATACTCTCTACAGAGAACAGACACTACTACATACACAACACCACCACCCATATAGATAGTCCTGAATAAAGTTGACGGAGCAAGCTACTACTATTACTACTACCACTACTACTACTTCTGCAAGAAGTTTTACCAGAGAAGAAGTATTATAGGCACAGAAAAGTTATATACTGGTAGGTACCTCTCCTCTGGTAGTATTTGGCTTTGACTTGGGCTGTGTTACTTTACTTTCTGTGTAATATAAAAGTGTTATGTGTGATGTAGTTAGTCGTATGTGTACTGTTGCTGCGCACTTGTCCAGGAAATAGCTTAGCTGGAAGAAAGAGGAGCTCTCTTGGTGTATTATGGAGAGAATACTACCAGACTTGGTCTCTGCCACAAACAACGTCACTCTCACTCCTCACTGCTATTTCTACCACTACACTCGGAATTCTGGATATACTTACTTGCATTACAACTAGTAAAGTCTCACTACCGCTTCTACATACGTCTACTCTACTGGAACAGTCAGGAGGATATATCTGTACCGACAAACTCTTTTGGCTTTGACTTTTGTGTACGTTTACTATCTGTATTTCAGTCTTGACTTGGAAAGCTATGGAATGAAACTGATGGTTTGTGTTGCTAGTAAAGCTCCGGTTTGCTGTCTGCTTCTGGATGGGGAATGGAACTTGCATAGCGCAAGGGAGTCCTTCAATTCAATCCAATCCATGATCATTTCTATTATGTGAATGTTATGTTACAATAGTACCACCACTAGTAGTCTACTATGTATATGTTGTTGGAATGCCTGCTCGTCTTCTCCAGAACTATGTATATATATAGGTATTGTAGTTTATACTATTTACTATATAAGGTATTAAAGATAAAGGCTATGTTATATGTGTGTGTATTTACGTATAAAATGTATGTATACTGTGTGTAGTACGCTATGAAATGAACTATCATCATCATCATCACGAATAAAATCACGCTGTCCATAAATTCACATTGTGTCTAAATCACGCCCAAAAGTTCACAGAGTACCGTTCCCAAGATTTATTGATATTTATGTGGTTTTACATTGTAATGCGAATATTTCACAAACCTAATTACTGACACTGACTGACTCGTCGTGGATATTGTCGAAAACCAAAAGGTAGGTTATGTTATAACATAAAACTTGGACTATATAGGATAGGTATTAGGTATGCAGGATTTGCACATCATAATAATAATATGGTTACTTAGATTGTGAGAAGAGAACATGTTGGCGGATAAAAGTATGGGCATCCATGATTTCTGTCCAGAGTGAATTTATTGGAAATGTGATTAATCTACAAGCGGAGATGACTGGTTCTTATTCTTGGCTTTCTTATTATTGCTTTTACTGGTAGTTTTATACTTTCTGACTTCTCAGAGCAAGGTTCCAGTTTTCGAATTAAAATGCAAGCACATATGGATTATGGATAAGGCACTTCTATCGTTTTTCGTTGGCGAAATTCCAGGCAGTCATCATACTACAAAGCCAGGCCAGGACAAGCGAAAGCCTAGAGCATATCAGCCATGCAGCGTCGCAGCGCATTGGTCTTTGCACCGGTCTCAAAAAGAGCTTGCTTTGCCTTGGTCTCGGATTCTCGTGTTATATCCCCGTTTCAGCAGTTGTTGGTAGAAATACTATTCTGTTGTACAACTACTATCGCTGTGGTAGTTCCCAACTTTCCATGCATTCTCTTTGAAAGCCCAAAGCATTCTACTTCCAGTACGAGGCATACACAGAAGAGCAGAGAAATCCGCAGAGAGCAAGAAGAGAGAGAGAGAAAACAGTAATAGTATTAGCAGTAGTCATCATGACCATGGAAAGGCAAAGGACTCTAGAAGATATTTAAAACCAAGGAGGATTCACAAGAACCTTCAGTACTTCTTCATTTCTTGCTTGAATACAACAACCACCACCACCAACTACCAACTCAACAAGCATCTTGTTCCTACACAGATACTCCATTCTCTCTATGTACTACGTAATCTGCATCTCCTGAATAAAAAGCAATACAAAAACATACACAAGTACACATATAAGCGATAAAAATAAAAACAGCAACTAAGTTTAAGGGAATTTCAATCTTCCTGAATCTGAAGATACAATTCCTCCTGGAATAGGAAGACGATTATTTAACAGCAGAAGAAGAACCACGTTACATGAGTCAAATCAACAGCAGCATAGAGAAAGAGGAGGGGAATTCTTGAATAACAAATAATATATCAGAGATTCGTCCGCTTCCGTGGATTTTGAGCTCTCTGAGAGTACATTTAGTACGTAGACGACTACATCTTCTGCAGATTTGCCATTCCTTTAGAGAGAGACGAGAAGAACGATAAAGAACACAACATAACACAGAAGTACCACCACTTGGTACATGCACATAAACATAATATTATATAAAAACGCTTGAAGATAGCCAAAACCAAGGCAAAACAGTCAAGTCAGTCAGGGTCTCATCAATTCATCTTCTGAGTGCAGTTACAAAACACACAGTGTGGTAGTAGCAGCTGAGGTTCTCGTGTATTTAGTTAGTTCTTCTGAGCAGAGACGAGCTGAACGGGTTGCGGCTGCATTCAAATCAAATCAGAAGAGGACGACTACAAACTGCAACTAACTTCTGGCAATCACTTCTTGTTCACTGAACTAATTGCCTTTTATTACATTAGCAATTAATTACCCTACCTGAGTTCACTTGTTGTACATTTCTTCTTGTCGTCCTTAGTTCTTCCACAACAGTTCTTCCAATTTTCATCCCCTATTTACTGTCCTCCTGACTCTGTACAAATAATCGTCAGCCTCCTCTTTTATTCCATATAAATCTTTTAGTGTTGATAATTATTCCGGATACACCTGTATACACACAAGTGGTAAAAAAGTGGGAATAAACATAGGTGATTTAACAGAAGTATCTAAGTTTGAAAACACAAGTACCTCTTCCTCCGAGTTGGACAATCATATTCTTCTTCTTCAGTATTCATTGAATAACAGTGTTCCAACAAGAAGATTCTTCCAAGCTTAAAACTCCATCAAGAAACACTCAGGTTGAACTAAAATCAAATTGGTTCTGTATTATTGCCAAAGTTTTATTACCTGTGTCGAACAACACAGATTTTAACTGTAACAGCCCACATAAATCAAACTTTACGAGTTTCCTAATTGTACAACGATGGTTTTAGTTTGGAACTCATCTTCCCGCAGTAGTAGATGAGATACAGATCGTCTTCGGGAAAACCGAGTGGTACTTACACTTGCACAAAATCTGAAATTAAGATTACACAAACAACCATTTGAAAAAAAATCAACTTTGCAAACAAAATATTTAAACTATACATGCAGATTTTTGAGGCTCCACTTCCCTTGAAGGTAACCTTCAAATAAAAAATGTAGCTGTATAAATCCAATGAACGATACGAACGGACACAAGCAAATCATCCCTATTAATAATTTTGTAAAAATTGTATCTTACCAACGGAACATTCAAAATCGCAACAAAAATCCTATACTGTTACAACAAACTCGCTAAACTGAATTTGAGAATTAAACTTAAAAAATAATGATAATTACACCGATCCAGGTCCTTGTCAACAAATGAAAGTTTGAAGTTACTACATTACAGCAAGCACAAGTATGAATTTTGTCGGAACGGAAAGAGACTATAAGTTCCTACTATGTTAACTAGGAATATAGTTTCAAATAAAATCTAACATTGTGTAGTTCAATGTTCACTAACACTAACCGTAAGCAACAGTTTGTGAATATTCAAATTCGTATATGTATGTGGACAAAAGTGAAGCGTTGTAGCCCACTAAAGGGTGTTTAAGCATACGGTTTCTTTTTCATTTTCTTTATCAAGTTGAGTACTTTTGTCACTCCGAATTGTAATCCCGAATGGATTGAAGATTCAATTAGTGTGACAAGACTTGATCGCTTTGCTCACCTAATGGTCAGTGTCTGTCTGTCGTCGCATTGTCAGTGCCGTGTAGACAACCAAGGTTCCTGCAGATTATCGTTTTTGGCTGGCTAAAAGCTTTTCCTTGTACGAGGAAAATACACGATGGCGGGAGCCAAACCGGGTGTCCACATTGTCCAGCTGAAGAGGGTGAATGTTCCCAAATTTATGACAGAGGGTGAAAAATTCGTCAAATGGGATGAGGTTAGTTTAAATATTTTTTTCCGTCCTATAAAGATGCTTAGTAAACTCATAAATATTTCCTCAATGAAAATCTTACCTACACCTTTGTGTAACTTTTATCTTTATTTGTACAATGTAATAATGTAACGGTAGTTCTGTAACCGGGAATCATACATACAACAGATTTAGTTGTTTACATTAACATTACTGCATGTATGATGATTATGATTTCCATGCTAGTTTATGTTTACATAGCAAAAAGCTTTTCGTTACTCCTTATATAATTATTATTGATGCCTTTCTTCGGACTGGGAAAGTTCGAGGAATACACACGCAAAACAAAGCTGAGGACCTAATTGCATAAGTATAAATAGCTCCTATTGCTTGCGTGAGGTGACACAGAAGCACGAAACTTATTTTCGCAGTCAATAATACTGACATGCCATAATATTGTAAGTAATGCTATTGTCATCTTCTTTGACTTAGTTCATTTTCTTTGACAAAGTCAACAACACACTGTAAGTACAATGTTGGCACACCTAACAAAGAGCGGATTAAAACTTGGGACTTCCTTATTGGATAAACTTGCAAATATATAATAACATTATTACCCAAACTCAAAATGAGAGACTACAGATATAACCTTTTCCTGTTAATCTTCATTACGCAAACTTGTGACGTATTATGGCAGGGCGAAATGAGTCTAGTTTTTATGCGATAGAGATAAAGCATAAAGTTAGCAAAAGAAGCTGCACTTGCGAGACAAAAATCAGAAAACATCTTAAGTGAAAAATGAAGACTGGAGAGTTATATGTAAGTCTTGATTAAAAGTTCGGGTCGCTGGAACTTGGAACTCTTGTGACCTTACTAAACTTAGAGATACTACCTACTAGATAACGAGCAGTTTACCAATAATGGCGAAGTATTATCATTCATGGGAAAGAACAAATGTTCATATACTGATGAGCTTTGCTTATCGTGAAACACGATATTTAGTTTATAATACCCCTATTAGAATTCCTTAATTCCACACGAGCCTCTTTTAATATCAAGGGCCGGGCGGAGTGTTGTATGGCAACAAATTCCAATAACACCTGTGCGTGACTCATAATAAGCTTAGATTTGTATTGTTTATGTGACAAAATTAACCGAAATAATAACAACGATTAAGTTTATTGTGTCAACCACACACATGTGATCCTGATACCGAAGCTAATAAAGGAAATACATACGGTAGTAATGAAATAATACAACCAATGAATAAATACCTACTAAGCTAGCTCATGATATCTATTATTAGTATATTATGTTTCACACGAACAAAACCTGAAGAACAATGCAGTCCCAAATAGTACTTGGAAATTAAAATGAAGAGCAATGTGGGATTCAGAAATTCAGAAAATGTATTGTCTACTATTGGCATAATGAATATTGCGGTAAATGTTAGTGACAAGTGTAAATATACAAATTGTAGTAGCATATAATATACAGATAGCAGCCAGAATGAGATGATATGATAATGATAAAGATAATTGATACTTCCTGCCTTGCATTAATAAGCTTATACTTATGCATAAACACTTTCATTATGTAGCATATTGATCCACCTTTGACGATCAAATACAAGTTTTCGACCCCAATTAAAAGCATTCTGGTTTCATGATGAGCGTTTCCATTTGGAAGAATAAATGAAGCCAATTACGTAAGTAAGAGTCTTGAGAAATGTTGAAACATCTTAACTGTCAAATCTAACTTGAACATAAAGCTTTATACATTAGTGTGTCTGACTGTCTATACACACTAGAAATGTGTTTCAACAAGACCTACTTTGCAATCAAACTGTTTGCGTATACTCCTTCATATTGAGAAATTGTACAATAAACAGAAATTGGAATTGCAAAGCAGGTTTGCCAAGTCCAATAATTAGACAGATTTTCAATCTAAAAGCAATGAAAATTGCAGAACAATAATAAACCATTCTGCGCATTGACAATCTCACATTAAATTCAACGTTGAGTCTTTTGCCTTAAACAATCTGTATAGAATACTGCAAAGAATACCTACATTCTCATGCATTTGCATATGGTATAGAGATATTCCCTTTATAATATGTGCATGTGGATAATGAGAAACAATCAAAGCTAATAACTATAAGTGGATACACCCGTACTATTATTATCCTGTAGTAAGTAATAGGCTGAAGTTAATTTACTGCCCTGTTTAAATGTCACAATGACTGATCACAGGTGAATGCAGCTGTGTGTGCAATTATCCAAAACTCTCATGTGTTAGTGTGCAGTGTGCACTATGACCATTCCCACATATAATTTACTACAAATATATAGGTATTTTTAATTATTCCCAACAATACTTACTACACATGTACCATGTTGTATACATGTATGCCGAAATAATTGGATTTGTCGAACACAAAGATACAATCCTTCTCCTAAAGGATATTATAAACATACTTAGTAAACTGATGTGTTTGTAGATTGTAGTGAAACGCTATATTGATCGATGATCGTGACATCGAATCTATGTAAATATACAAATATACTACATACACCTGGTAGAAACTAGTAAGCACCAGAGAGTGACCCATTAACACAGAGCTACATTCCATTTGTGTGCGAACAACCCATGCTTTTATTTAATAGCACGTTGTTCTGAAGAATCAAATTGACATTTGGGTTGAGGACAATAATACTAATACTACAAACGTTTGGGCGAAAGTCAATTTGCAGGGGAAAGTGTTATACCTTCCCATTTCTCGTGTGTTTGATCAGCAACCATGTAATATTATGCATCGCCTTTCAAAGGAGAGTGCTGGCACAGCTCGAAGAAAAACAGATTTAGCAAATAATACCTGAGCTGTTCAAACAAATAATATCCTCAATTATTAGGAAGTGGTGTAGTGTTCTACTACAATAGTAACACGAGCGTGAAAATATACAAAACTCAGCTTCTGACTAATGGATCTAGCTTCTATGTGTTATCACCTACAAAATAAGTCAAGTCAGCACCTATAACAGCATGTTCATGTTCCATACAATAGAACTACTTGAGTTTGAGTCATTTCACATTATTAAAGTAGATCTAGCATGTAGTAGAGGTAGTAGTGGAAATGGAAATTCTAGTTATAGTTACAAATAACTATAACCTGCCTACATGGCTAAGGTGGCACGTAGAAAGTGTAATGATCGTGACGCTGGAAATGGGGCTGTTATGTTGTGTAGCGTGATAATGCCCGATGTTCAATGTAACAAAAATGTTTCATTGTCATTGGAATGGAAAATGGAACGAATGACTGGTGAACAAACAATTTCATTTCATTTGAATTCTGAAATATAATACGATTCCAGAGAGGAACAACTGGAGCGAGACTTGCGCCGTGTTCAACTAGGTATACTTGATACTCTGTAAGTATTTTATTTAATGAGAGGCATTCCCAGCAACTGTGTAGAGAACTTTCTGTATTATTTGTTGGTCAAAATTTTATGTAGAAATATTATACAAACGTAGTAGAAGATTATACAGCATGCCTAAAAACGTAATATTGTCTGAGTCTGGTATGCACTGGTGAATTCGGGAGAATATCTCTGCACCAGGCAAGGCAAGGCAGTTCACGACAAGGGAAATAATTTTGCCTGTTATGAGTGTATGTATTATAGTTTGTAGTGTATGTGTATATTATATAAACGTGTTTAGTGCAGATAGTGAATATAAATTACATAAAACACTCTTAGAAGATATTTGTTCTATTACGTCTGTACTACTAACTCTCTCGGAAGAGAATCGTTCAGCACCGAATAATGAACCACTATGGTATATGGGCAGTTAGGTGCTGTAGCTTAAAATAATATCTGGTTATGGAACGACCTATGTATTACCTACATAGTAGAAATGTTCTTGCAATATGGAAACATTTACCCAGTTAAATATTATAATGTTGTATGTATATCTCCACTAAGCGGAATGAATGAGTCTATGTGCGATCCAAATGGTATAAGTGTAATAGCTCAGTATATAAGACGCGGCACGGTGTACTTCAACTTTACAATGTATTTACATTACACGGTTGGTATTTATAGAGGCAAGAAGAGAGAAATTCTGTTCTCTATTAAAATAAGTAAGTGTATAGATAGATAAACATACTACTAGTTGTACATACTGGTTGCTACTACAAGATTACACATATAGAATTGCTAAAACTTAGCCTGGTACTACAAGCTACAACAGCGCGAAGCTAATGAATGAGTGTAGATTTCTTCAGATTTAGAGATTGAATTCAACTATCAAGTTAACTTCATACTTTGTACAAATACACACAGAGAGATAGATAGAGAGAGAGAGAGAGCAACTGCAGAAAAGGCTGAACCCGATCCCAACATGTTGCTCCGTGCCTGGCAGCTCTTTATATATTTATGTAATGCCCGTTTCATCGTGCCGTTTGGTTATATCATCAGCCGACAGCTATATCATTTACCGCGTACCTAAATTCTACATAATGGCTAAGGTACTTAGGTATATTATGCTCTCTTGACTAAATAGTCAGTCCCAGAACTCCTGTAATATACAAGACTCAACTTACACTTTACTTCTTTGCCTTTGTGTGAAACATACGTAGAGTTGATATTATAGTTAAGAGTAAAAGAGTACTTTCTCTTTCTACCCCTTTCTCTCTTTCTGTATGTTAGTTGTGAGAGTGTGTGCTCCAGTTTCTCTCTTTTCTCTCTCTCTCTTGCAAATTCACTGTCAAAGTGAGTTCAGTTGAGGCAGGAGAACTCAGAGAGGTGTACATAGAATACTCGCCCAGTTGTCCTTATTATTATAACCTTTCTTCTGATGTGTAAATCCCCTGTTCCATTTCTTCCTCTGTGTATTTGCATAAACAAGCATAATGTAGTTGAAATGTTGAAACGGAAAAATTCATGCAGAAAATTGCGACTGAACCTAATGCTCAGTGTAGTGGAGTGTAGTATATTATATGGCTTAGATTAAAAAGAACGACAGCATATACCAGAGAGTACTTTACTTTGTAAAGGAATTCACTGTTGCTGCTAATATGCTTCTACTTTTACTAATGGCATGATGGAGTGTGCTGGGTTTAAAGGCACAGGCAGAATACTTGCAGAGAGACAAAAATAAATTATGACATGATGTACTAGTATGTAAGAAGAAAAATAATAAAATACATACACAGCAGAAACGAGACAGGCATTATTTTATTGATTTAACAATAAAACTGGAAACTGACAGTATGACAGTCAGTGCACTCTTTACATTAGAAGAATGGAGATACATGAGGATTGTGCAATAATGTCAGTTTATAAAATTTATTCTAAAATAAATTGAAATGACAGGTTGTACCCTTTTGTAAGTCTGTATAGAAGCTTTTTTACCAACTGATGTACTACCTTCAAATATTCGGCTACATTATTTTGCTTTAGGACTGATGCGATGGATTGTTTGAAAGTGTATGGCATACGTATGGCATAGTAAGTATTAAGTAAACGGGAATTGCAAATACCTACGTATGTTTAGGCATAGTAATAGTAAATGGTTGAAAATGTTGAAATGAGTACCCATTAAATTAGATATGTCTTTGCCAAGCAAATTTTAGTCTTGGTAAGAAATTAATTTACTTTAAAGATTTGATAGGTCAGAGGAAAGCAAAGCACTGGTGCAGTAAAGACTTGGAAATAATTAGAAAATTAATTAATTATTTTTATTGTATTGGTGCGCTAAACAATAGTGTGATATTTGATATGTAAGTACAGTCATTACACTATTGAAGGATTTTTTACAAGCTACAGAGCAGAATCAATTCCTGTTATGACGATAATAACTTAAAAAACAAATTTAATGCTTAATCAAGTAACACACACCCTTTATACTAACATTCATCAAGTGAATTATGTGAAATTCAGATTTCGTTCTGTCAAGTTATGCACTAAAAATTTTAGCATCCAATCCAAATGGATTGTATATGAATTGATGTAAAATACGTATATCATGCTTCAGGTATTGCAGATTTGTTGTAGAAATGCTGTAGAATTGCTGATTAAACCAAATTTTATGCTAGAGTGTACATAGAAGTAATAAATATCCCTGGTATGTTAAATTCTCACTCTGAGTTGAGTCACTATTTCTATACGCTCTTGTTATACCTTGTATGTGCTTACTAATTAGCAATTTAAATATATTTCTGTTAGCATTCGTTATGTATAGAAAAAAACCAACTCTATGTAAGTTTGCACTTTCTTGCCATTAATTGTGTAATGGAAGTAACAGCTGGTTGAATATGTTTTCTCTCTATGCTTATGCTATAATATGTTGATATGCACAGATAATAATGAGTTTATGACGGTCCAAGATATATAATTTTTCGCTAAAGATATACCCAAGGTTAATTTGGATTTAAAATTCTACACTTGAGAATCTAAACACTTAGCTAATAGATTTTGTAACATTATGAGACTATAACTCCACACTCCAGGCGTGTAGTAGCAGTGTTGCATAAAGACGGAATAAAAAAAGGTTATTACTAGCAGATGATGTTTTTATGGCAGAAAACTACAGAGGTTAAGCAATACATAATACATCTCTAGTATACGTTATTGTACGTCCACAGACGTTAATAGTTCACATAATAACCTTCCTTATAAGCCCAGAGGTTCGTATCGTAATGTAATCAATTTCAAATTACATTCTACGGATATTAAACTGCGAGCGATTACGGAGCAATAATGGGTTTCATTATGTCCATTATTTATGTGCTATCTAACAGTCAATAAAAGATGGCAAGCACTAAAAATGGTGTCCCACTTACAGCGCATATGGTTATGGGAGAGCAAACTATTTTAGTTTGTGATTGAAGCGTTTATAACTAAGAAAGAATTACCATTGCGAAGAAAGAATGCTTGTAAACGAAGAACCTGAGTCGTTCGAGTTAAAAAAGTAGATGCAAATCTTCACATGTGCAGAATATTTTCTGGCATTTCTAATTGTTTACATGTGTCTTACAAAAATGAAGCCTGTATTTATCAATTTTCCACACAACGCATTTTTTCTTCTACAATCGTATCTGAATCTGAATGATCTAATGTTTTATGCATGTGTATATAAAAGCATCATGCATTATGCTTCCTTCTGTTTTTTCTTTCGTTTATGAATTCTAATTCTTTAGCTGAGCTGAGTAGATTATATAAGGTTCTCCTGTTTAGTCTAGGTAATTTTACGCTGTGAAATTCACATCTTGTGCCAAATTTATTTAGTTTTATTAGCTTTGGAGTTTTATAAGTTATATGATTAGACAAGGACCGAGGGACCCATTCGGAATATTGATGTAATGTAGAGTCTGTGGAACAAACTGATCCCAAGTAGACTATACATTATTGTAGGAAGCTCCTTTTTTAAGTTATGATATCGAAAACGGCTTTGTTACAACCAAACTGTATAATATGGGAAAGTGTTTTACCTAGTCACGTTTTGGAGTGTTCCTCTATAGTATAGTATTTAGTACGTTACGTGTACATAAGTCAAAGCACTAAGTACATAAGTAGTATAAATGTGATGAGGTAGTATAATGATGGAAGAGAAGATAGATATAGCCATAATGGTAAATGGAAGAGAAAAAGTGATATTTTATTAGACAATGTAATGTATTATGTATCAGAGGACCAGGTAGGCTTAGAGCGTCATCATAAACCTTTCCCCAGGTGCATCGTTTTCGTTTAAGTCAGATAGTTTTCTAAGTACTCCACTGACGAGACGAGAAGTTGATTTGAGTGTTCAGTTACGTTCATTCCACCTTTAGAACTTTCTCTGGTCGTTTATAAAGTAGTATTTTTAATTTTTCATATTGTTCTACTATCTGTACGTGCATTGGCGATTACATTAGGGCTAATACCAGAATATAATTTATGCATGTAAACGTAAGTACGTAAGTGAACGTCTGATCTAGGTAGTTTTACAATTACTTTAGATTACTAGAAAACCATCAGTAAAGTCTGTGGCATAGTCATAGTCATACAAATTGTATGAACATGTTCCCCAGAAGAACATGTTCTTCTCTGGAGCTTCATTTTATGTTGAAACAGTGTAAATGTATTTCGTTTCACCTCACTTTATATTCTCCGTTCTGACGACATTAGTTTACGTTAAAAGGTTTTGTTTAGCCTTCTGCGTGTGTTTATCGCTTCTCTGACTTTTATACCCACACACAAAACACAAAGAAAAAGTAAACAGTAGTTCGACAAGCTATGTACTTGTACATTTGCAGACGAATTTGATAAAACAGGTAAAACATATGGATTTCAACATTTTATGCACATGTTACAGTTGTGGCAGAGATACATGGGATTCTCGAGATACATTACATAATAAATAGAATACATGTTATCGTGTTTCACCACCATGATGTCAATGTCAGTCTTAATTACCTTTCTCGGCAAGTTACATCCAAAGGAATAGGAACATCAGCATGAATAATGAATATGTCATTGTGTCTATTTAGAGAATAGAATAGATCATAGCATAATAAAATCATTTTCTTGCTTGTTCAACATTCCTTGTGATCTCTCCAGTAGTCTCCCTGTTTCTTTTGCAATGTTATTCTATCATACAGTTACAGGAGTAAGTTTAGTCGATTGTACCTTGTACCATACCATGATACTTCTACAATAGCAAATAGATTGGGTTTACAATAACCAGGTCGAGGTAACTTGTTTGATTGATTGAAGATGAAAGATTTCACTGGATTTTCCAACTGATATGATTTGACATTTCATTAAGTTTGTTCTCAAAAGCAAACTGTATGACATTAACATACACGTTATACCGTTCTGGTACTTATACCCAAATAATGTGTTTATCCATGTAACGGAAATATATATTGTCTTATTTCCTTTAAGTAGCTGAAACATTTTATTTGTTATACACAACTATCTTCGATATCCATACGTGAAAGTATCTATTGCACTTCACTTGTCAAGTTTATTTTATTCCGTAGGCGCAGGTATTACCGATAGTATCCTGAATGTGTGTAATATACATATACATATCGATTGTAATAAAATAAAGGCATTTGTACTGCCATTTATTACCTGTTTATTTTGCTTACCTTGCAGCTGTCTTTGATACAATCATATGAGTTGTTCATTGTATGTAAATTCAAAGGATTTTGATCTGATTCGTTCTATTATATTTTTCAGGACTCGGGACAGGGGAATCCAGTTACACTGAAAGTCGACCCGAACGGATTTTTCGTATATTGGACCAACCAAAACAAGGTACGAAAGAAGTACATTTGCTACTACTACCACTACTGTAACATTTACAAGTGTCATATTTCATGTCTTGCCATTTTATTACAGTCAATTGACAGAACTTTTGTCAACCAAGTCCTGCTCTCTCAAGTGTACATACTTTCTATACACAATTTAGAGACATTTTATTTTTGGTGATGTGATTTGTGTAGTCGCATATTGCAACTATCTTCTTACGTTACATTACATTTTTGATCTTGTTGCTGCATAGATATTATACAGATCTTACTCTACTACAATCTTGTAACGTAAGTAAATATATTATTACGTAAGTATATGTACTGGCTCACTGAGAGAAAAAATTATTTTTGTTTGTGATGCGAAGAAAACGTCTTTTGCATCCATGTGAGAACATCGCATTCTTTCTATAGTTATGGATTCTTTTATTCTTTTGTCATGTATGTGAAGTTTTCACCCACTTATACTTTTGTATTATGCACACGCCCAAAGACTATGCACACAATATCTTACAGTGTTCAGCTGTGTGCCAAATAAATATGCATACATAAATTCGTTATGTTATGTATTCCTCCATTATAAATAGTATAATACACGTGAATAAAATGTGCTTTCTCCAGTAGTTGAAGGTGAATGTTATTTATATTTATGACTATTTTAAGAGGCAAGTAGGAGGGCAGAATATCCGACTATAAATATTGGTTGAATATATTTAAGGTAAACTGTAAGTTATATTACCAGTATACTAGATGCAGATAGCTATGAAATATTTGGTTGTATAAAATATCGGATGGATATGTTACATTATTTAGCATAAACGTCAGATCCATGTGTATAAAGAAGATAAGATTAAGTATAAGGACGATGGACGAAGTTTACATTTTCAAATTTTCATATGTATAGGATGTGGATCTATTGGACATCTCGACCATTCGAGACACACGAACAGGAAAGGGAGCGAAGATCCCGAAAGATCCAAGATTACGACAAATTGTCACTATGGGATCTCAAGACACCCTGGAGGAAAAGACTGTGACTATGGTCTCTGGTCCAGATTTCGTCAATCTCACCTTTTTCAATTTTTGTTGTACAAAAAAGGAAACTGCCAAAGTATGTTACTGCTCTGACAAAATTATTTATATTCATAATTTTTAACCAAAGCTTAAACAGGTTGTCTATGTATTATTTCACGTTTTTGTATTTATTTGAGAAATTATTTTCACCATAAGGTAAATACTAATGAATTGTATATAATGGTATGTATCCCTCTATACGTATATCACATGCGTTTAGACCGACATTAGATGTTTAGGTTATTTTAGTTTGTATAAAACACTTTTGCAGATACAGCAAGTATTTATTTCTTATGAACTCACATGTCTTCATCATTGAATTGAGACCTTCGGGAGAAAGGTACATTGCGGAGAACGGTAGTCTTTTATTTACAAACGGCTTTATTTACTTCTTCTGTTCGTGTGGGGTAAAGGGAGCCACGCGATGTAATATGTAATGTAATGTCTCTAGATAACGAAAACAAATAGGAAACGTTAGTTGTACTGAAGTTGTACTTGTTGTACCTACTGATGACTGAATGGCTACTATTGTATTTATTGTATTCTCATCATGATAGCTTTGAGCAATTATTTATCTACAAAATTGAATTACCTTGTTTCATTTCTTTTAAATTGAATCGCCAATTCCTAGTCACTTTCTGTTTTTGGTATTGGCAGATTTAGATAAAAGTAAGTACGTAGTTTTAGTGAGTATAGCTGTTTGGAGTTGGGATACCTATGTGTCATAGTTTTTGCAATATATGCATCTTTATTTGGCAGTTGCGTTGATTATGGTAAAAAATGTTACAATTTGTCGTTGGGTGGGTATGTCAGATGTGGGCGGATGAGTTGCTGTCGATAGCGTACAACCTGTTGCAGCTAAACAGTCCCATCATGTCTTTTTTGATGAAGATACATTGCAAATTGTCGATAATGACGGACAAGCAGGGTAAAATACCAGTGAAGAACATCATAAAGACCTTCGCACAGAATAAAGAGGACCGTAAAAAAGTAGAAAAGGCGCTGGACGCCTCCGGTCTTCCATCTGGAAAGGTGAGATCGTCACCACCAACAAAGTGGTCTCTTTTTTCTCTCATTCATTCTCTTGTTAACTCTTACTAAAAACCAATAACCACTTTTGACGTATTACTTACTATTATCATGTTCTACTATACTCTACTACTTATTACATGTTTACTACTCTTTGTATCATGTCATCAAATGAAACGACTTATAGTTTAGTCGCCAATGTCTATCTGTATGTAGAGCTTGGGTGTGCACCTTCTCATGTCAAGATCCTTACAGGTTAGGTTACATTACCTATTCTCTTTGACAGAATATTACAATATTTTTCTACAAATAATTACATAATAAATTATCAAATCAATACTGCATTATCTTGATTGATTGAGTTCTACCACAAGTTCTCAAATCGATTTATCATGACCACCTTTATCTGATTTACTTTTTTATTTAAGTTACCTCTATTCTTTATCTTTCTTCTTCACCACCACGTTTACGTTATTAAACTTGTTTTTATGTAGATACCTTCTTACGGACTCCTCATTCTTTAATTTAATTATTATAGTTTCAATTCATTATAATTCCATCATAAGGAACAAGTAGACTGTTTAGTTACTTTATGTCATTAACACTGATTAATCTTGATTAACCATTATGATTTGTGGAATTTTTATTTTCCCCGAAACATATCCATATGATAATGGCCACCTTACTATCTGTACTTATAAAACTGTACTACCTTCACATTTTAGTCTCCACTTGCTGCCTTGCCCAAACCAGTTGAAAAATTGGCGAAAACACCACTATTAATGGTAAAAACTAAATACTCGCATATTATAAGATTGTTGTACAGTAATTTTTCAATGTAATTAATTTATCCATATCCATTTTCTATTTGCGTAATTAATTGTACCTTCTTTCAACTTTCACTTTGACTGGCGAATTATCACCTTTCTCACCTGAGCGTTATATTACCATTTAAGTCTTCATTTTCACTTAAGTATATTCCTGGGTATGGTTTTGGCATTTTTATTTGCTAGCTATAATATACAGCCCACTTAAGTTTCAAATTATTAATTACTCTCATTCTTCACATATTATACGCTAAGGCTAAAAAGCAATAATTCAATTTATTACGCTCTTTTACTGTGTATACCTTCTTCTATCTATTTACTGTACAAATATCGTTGATTTTAATCATAATTTCGCCCATGTATTACATTACCCTCTTCTATATTACTTTTAAATAATAAGCTAAAGCCTAGCTGCAATCTCTGGTTTGGTTGTTCCCTTGCGTACCTTAACCTCACCTTCTATTCTCTAAGCACACCTTGATTCAATTCATTTCATATTAGTAGCTATTTCATACTGCCTCAAGCGATATACCATACAAAGCCTCTATATATATATAGTGTACATATAATAAAGCCTAGAACTATTGTACTTTACTTACCTATAGTATAGTACTGAAAATAATACTACTACCATTGTATTGTTAGCGAGAATGCGTATAATCATAAAAGAATACTTTAAGTATTCTTAAATGCATTGTGTAGAAGTAGAAGTATACTCTACCATTATCTGAAGCCATTTAACTAGGCTTAAGCGGTAAAAGGTAAAACGATTTAAGTATAAAGTAAAGTAAACGGTATGTTGAATTTATAAAAGATCATGTAAATAGAACTATCAACTATGTCTTCCCTCGTCTTTCTAAGTTTTCTCGTACGACTTGTACTCTCGTATACTGTAATAAGTATAATGCGTTACATAAGTACTGCATATATAAGACTTACTATATAATCAATTATTTCTTCTGTGCCATTCTTCTGTATGGTTTTCGCTTATTGCTCGCCTGACTGGCATGAGGGCTAAATGGGCTGGTCCTCAATCGAAGCTTTTACGACTTTCAATTCACTTTCACTGTTCCATGTCTACTCTATCTCTCGCTCTCACTCTGTCTATGTTCTTCTAACTATAAGTCTTATTACATTTCAAACTATTCTGTGTACTTCTATGTATTTACTACTCTAAACTCACTATATTAGTATATATACTATTCTATCAACTCTCTATGCTGCTGTGTACACTTCTCTTTGTGTGTGTGTGTGAACTAAGTATGTATATTCTGTACTATACCACTTCACATCTTTCTCTCATCTTAACCTGAATCGTATTCGTTTCCTTAATGAGATTGAGAATTAATTCTCGTTTCTCTCTATCTACTCTCTCTCTCTATCTCTCTTTGTGTCTATAGTACTTCTCTCGCTCTCTCTGTATAAATGTATGTCTTTTTGTGTGTTTGTGTGTATATATATATCAACCTATATATGTGTGTGTATTGTAGAAATGGGAATAATAGTGAAAGACTTGTGCTCGTATTAATACTTAATCGTTTAACTGCACAGAACGACACGATCAGCCCATCTAAATTCGGTTTCGAGGAGTTCTTTACATTCTACAAGAACTTGACAGTTCGGTCGGAAGTGGAGCGAGTCTTTGATGAGATCTCTCAGTACAACAAGAAGAAACTCATGTCGGCAGAGCAATTTATGGAATTCATCAATAAGGAACAACGCGATCCGAGGCTCAATGAAATCCTTTACCCGTACACCACACCAGAGAAAGCCAAAGAGCTCATTGACGCTTATGAGCCAAACCCATTCAATGCTTCTAGAGCCATGTTGTCTCTAGAAGGATTCCTGCGTTATATTCTTTCAGAAGACAATGCAATTGTATCCATGGAAAAATTCGACCTTTCGGATGATATGGATCAACCACTCAACCACTACTTTATCAATTCTTCCCACAACACATACCTTACAGGTACGTTTGCATTCAACTCAAACTTTAACTTTCGAACGTATTTCACCTAAATTACTTGTAGCAAGCTACTACAATAATGAAAATCCTGTACCAAATTGACTGCCAGGGGTGCTAATGCAAAAATTCACGCTTTGCACAATTTTCAAGGTAGACTTTATATGGGAGGTCGTATAAATCGGTTACCTATTACCCGTACTTAAATAAAACAGTTTAACGGGTAGTAAATCGCTGTGTACATACAAATGTGTTCGATTTGCAAAACAGTAAAACACTGCAGTTCCTCTCTCACCCAACTTAACATGTTTTATGTACAACACACTCGGTCTAGCGCTTTAGTTGAGCTTTAAGTCTCTAAAGTAACTATTAACTTTAAAAATTTAGGCAGGGTAAATTAAATAAGTACCTATAGGTGAAGATGAAATAACTTTTCGAGCAGGAGTAATGTGATAAATTACCCGCAGCTTAATTCATATAATTATGTATCCACTACTGCCTGTACGATTGTATGTATAGAGCCAAGCTGCCAAGTAGAAAATTGTAAGGCTACGGTGAACCCATATTAAATCCCGTCTGCTTTTAACGTATATATAACCCTTCAGAAAATAGTTTACAACGTATATAGTCTATATAGAATCTAGACACGAAGCAAGCCAGTCTGTATATAGCCATGTCAATTTGCGTCGCTAAAATACTTTATTCTGTTACGTTGGTGGTTTTCAATTGACACATGATTGCATTGTGCATTTAATCAATCCCAACTACTAGGGCGTAAATTGTTGTGCATTTGTAGGGTGTTTCTAACCAAGTCGTACGATTCGTCACTATTAGTTGGAAATGTGGTAGAATAGGAATTTAGATAAATTATAGAGAAAACCTTGCATTAGTATTTACTAAGCGAAACTTTGTGTTAGTAGATGTAATTGTCTGCCACGCTCGTTAGACAATTAACGGGTGAAATGTAAATATTCGAATGTATGTACAATTAGTATGTATGAGCAATCTGTTTTGTAGTCGACACACTCACTACACAAGTTTTGTCGTTCCCTCTCTACCTAAAAGACGTTCAATACATGGGAGAAAGGAAGAAGAGGAGATGCGTATCAGCATTGTGCTCATTTGTAGTACGTAAGCAAAGGTAGACATTATTAGGTTTTAAGTAGTCCTCCACACATATATTATTCAAAAGAGTTTCATCGACTTAACAAGGCTGGAAGAGGAATATAAAGAGGTGGCATTATGTCGAGTAGTTTAGAAAGCCATTGGGCTGTACATTAAACCCAGAGGATAAGAACATGACGCGGTCTCAATACTGATGAAGTGGGTTGAGTGCTGATGCTCTAGGAGGTGTAAATTCCAATGTGAAATAGAGCCAAAGAGTATTTTAAGGATCTTACCAAGTGAGGTACAGTCTTGCAGTCCATGAAAGTATAGTAGGTAGATCTGTGTAGAATTTTATACGCGAATAGAATAAAAATATATTATAATTTGTATGGACAGATCTTATATACCTAAAATATGCAGTGTGTGGCATGTGGTAGTAGTTATGCAGGCAGTGGGAGTAAAAGCTGTTAGTGGTAGTAGTATCTTTAGGTAGTGTCTATATTTCTGGTTGTATTGTCTGTAGTATTTTATTATATAATGTTATGAAAGGTACCTTGTGCCTTTAGGTAGTGGTAGAAGTTGTTCCAGGACAGTAGGAGCACAAGTGGATGGAGGTGGTGGTGGAGAAAGGAGAAAGAGAGGCAAGTGGATGGAGCCGCGAAGAGACTCCAGAAGTAGTAGAGAGTGAGCTGATTGCAAGTTCAAGTAAAGTACAAGTACCTCACTTTGCTCAAAGCCGAAAGTAAGAGAGAGAGAGACTGTATTATATAAAGTTGGTTCAATACTTGTGTGTTATTGTTGTAGGCGTTGTAGAAGATACTTAAGGCACAGTTTGAGATTGGAATATGCACAGTGTGTGTTATGTTATGTAGACAATGGAATTGTAGGGGTCTGTGTCTGAATGTAATATATGTAGACGAGGAGAATGAGACCGAAGCCAAAAAGAGAATTTCATCGAGAGGAGAATGAAGAGGTCTGGTAGAAAATTGCTGAGAATGGAATGGCGAGAGAGACACAGAGAAAGAAAAGAAAGAGGAAGGTTGTGCCGAGTCATAATATTCTTACAACCAATTGATAGATTGAGTTGGGTCGTAGACTTAGAACACTAGAGGAATACTCTCAAATACGACTTACCCGAGGAAATAGGGATCCTGGCATTCTTACAGGGATGGAACCGGGAACATAGAACGGAATCCGTGTACTGAATGCTAATGGAAGATTATTGATTGATTTAGTTTGCTTGTTGGACTTGCAGGGCATCAGTTAACTGGGAAAAGCTCGGCAGAAATGTACAGACAATGTCTGTTGGCTGGATGTCGATGCGTCGAACTGGATTTCTGGAATGGGAGAACAGAAGAGCCCATCATTGTGCATGGATATACTCTCGTTGAAGACATATCTGCCAAGGTACGTTCACATCAAACTCTTTAAACCGTCCTCCTCTCTTTTCTTTTGTGTCATGCATATCTTACCCCGCATTAGCTGTTCAATAACAATTTCAAATGTAACACTTCATATATAGCTAACCAAACCACTTTGCACGATGAAAAAGATTCATGGAAATACATACATACTACATACATATACCATATACGTTACCACATCACATAACGTACAACTTTCTATACATACCACTCTATATGTACTGTGTTATTTTATATATCTCCACAAAGACATTTTTCTATATAGTCTCACTATCTCGGCCTTCCTTTCCAGAACCATTCCGACCTCTGCCCTTGCTCTAATATACCCTGGATTCTTTTTTATTTCGGGACTATCGTTTTCGTTCCAATTTCATTTTTTACCCTTCACTGAATCCACTCACACAATTTCCGAGGCAGAGATATTCGGTGCACATATTAATCTTTGTTCTGCTCAATGTAACATGTGGGACTCAAAGCAAACACGTGTGCGTGTGCTGTACAAGATGATGGAAAATTCCCGAATTTTAATTTAATTTATACACATTGTAATGAAGGTGGTTCTGGTAGTACTAGACTACGTACTCTAGATACCTTTATACAACATTGAAAGGAGAGAGAGAGAGGTTCTATGATTTAATAGCATTTTTGAATATGCAGTCGTAATGAAATCTTGCTTCGGCCTACAATGGACGAGATATGATGACGTTAGTCCAAGTAGATTAAATATACAATTTAAGGCATAACATGTATAACGCTACGTTACTTTACATGCCATTACTTTGCTGGTATCATTATTATTATTCTAATTTATGAATATTATGACTATGAGTGAGCATTTCAGTGACCTTACCTTCTTCTAAGTATTTTCTCATCGCATAAGCAAAAGCGAACCATCGTTCTACAAGTAGAGTACCTCTCATGCTAATAATGGTTATGAGCTGGTCTCGTTTTCCTGAATTAGAATCGTGTCTAGTAAAATACGGTAAGCCAGGAGGGTAATGCAAGACGACTATGGTAATGTAACCTCTGGTCTACATACATTATATTCATCAATCATCGGTTCCACAATAAATAAGATTAGATATTCAGGTAGCTTTGGTTTGCATGGATGACAGGTCTGTGTCTACAAAATTGTCTACCCGGGTACGTGGCAGGGAATAGCTGCACATTCGCGGTTCTAAGGTTCTAGGCTACTTACCTTACCGTGCGGTGACATTTTCTGGTCTGGAAAGACCTAATTCTGATTTTGAAGAAGAATGGGCTAACACAGAAAGAATAATAATGCCTGTGTGTATGTAAGGGCAATTTTATTTATCTTCGTGTCGTACTACGCTACGCCGTCTTGTCTTGCGTTATCATAAACCAAAAATCGTGTCCTCGTGAACTTCCAGGTTTGACATTGGTTAAACTTAAGACACAGTTTTAGACAGCCACCGTCAACTTTGCGTTATGTGGTATTAATTCTTGTCATTCTGTTTTCATGCTTAAGTTTGCATAAAATGGATTTCATCACATTCCACCAGACCCCTGCCTGTGCGTTTCCTCTTGTACTTTTGTGGCCTAGCCACCATGATAAATTCAAGTTTACGTGCAAACCTTCCTTTTACATAATTAAATATTTGGTCAACTTGTCACTAATGCTCAACCTCCACTGACAATTCCAATCTGAAATCTCCAATGAGAAAATTATTACTTACATAACGATAAAAGTAAGATAAGGTGCTAGAAACAGAAAGGTCAAGGTGTATTTCTAGTCAGCAGTACGATAATAAATGCTAAGAAGGAATATGACTATGTAACAGTACAAGTTTATTTCACTAGTTGCTAATGAAATCACCCTCCATGAACCTCGACACTTTCTTATTGCAATTAGAAGTAATTATACATACTGCTAAGTAAGATTACTTAATTTTTAACTACCTGTACCTACCTCTACAGACTTTGCGTTTTACATCTAATAAAGTAATCTCCGCATAATTTCCCAATTTGTCAACGTATCAACGTATGTAGCATGAATATGAATAGAGTTCTGCTTTTACAGCAAATACTCGAAGGCAGAAGGATTTAGCCGTACGAGGATAGTTATAGTCATTAGGTACTGCTGGGAAATAAATTTTAATTTATTGCCTGAATTGCTTTTACTTGCAGCAGTTATACTCTTGCTTGTTTCCATTTTCATCAAGGTTGACTCAAGTTTTTCATTTTAGCACGTACTAATTAGGTTTGGTATGCCTCATATTTTTGGCAGAATTTGGCTTCCAGTTTAATGAACGTAATTTCCTGTTATTCGTTTGACATTTCGAGGGAGCTGTGTAACGAATGTTGGGAATTGCGATTGGAAGCAATTTCACAGATATACACGTTACGGCACTAACAGCTTGACTAATAATTATTGTCTGTCTATTATTCATACTAATGATTGTACAGATATATATGTAGTTTGGTGCACGTGCAACAAAATAAAACGAAGGAAAAGAGACGTTGTTCTGATTTAGAAACGATATTTAAGCCATTAATATCCAATAAACGTCACGCAGTAGAAAAACAGCGTTCGTATCAACCAACACTACGCTTTTCACCTTTAAGCTTCATTGATTCATTGCCAATACAATGCCTTGTCGTTTCACTTTCCGCTGGTGGCAAATTGATTTATTGGGGTTCTTTGAGAGTCAGGACCATGGCTGGCAGATAATGGGCAAAGTTAAAGATGTTCGGTTCAACTCCACAACGGAGGGTCTCTCTGTAATTTAATTGTCTAATAAATTATTTCAGCATTATAGTAACGGAGTGGTAGAGTAAGTGTTTCAGAAGTTACTCATGTTCTGACTGAATGTACTGCAGTTATAGTTTAAGTTTCCTTCGTTTTCTCTCACCATCTTCCCCACAAGTCTCTGTTGGTTTTCATTTCACCGAGAATGAATTTTATGAATAATATTTTACCTTAATTCACTTAAAGTAACACGTAATACACTACCATTATATTAGCACAGTGACTTTTGTGTCATTCTCATTTATAATGTATCAGTGGTAATCGTTTGTCATTCTGTTCTATTTCTACAGCAGCCTATTATGATTCTATTATTCCTTTCTAGTACGTCAACATAAGTAACGTAATTATTATTATAACGCACAAAAGAGTATTATGCAATACACGTGGGACACATAAGCATTATAAATTACAAAGAACATGTCTGTATATTCATCCTTAACCAATCCCACGTCCCCTGTGCATAAGACACTACTACTGGGGTAAATGCTCAAAATATAGTCAAATATTATTCTCCTTCATGTACATACACTACTATACTTTATGTTAATACCACAAAGTTACTTACCGTATAGAAGACAGTAACAGTACCTACTTATACGTATAAATAAATTTTAAAAATATGAAGACAGACAGAGCAGCCATTCATTCATGCACATTACTTTGCATTTCTTGAGGCAGAAGAATAATCCATAGAGTATTAATAAGAAGAAGCATTGTGCTTTGTGCTGAAAAGGAAATTCCCAAATTAAAGAAATAAATCCATAAGTCATGCTTTCTCTTTCTATATTTGACAATGACTAATACTAATCATAAACTATACAAGCCACAATGACACAATATTTCGATATGAATCACAATATTATGCAAAGTAAAATGGTTATGGTGAGACTCATGTACACTCATGAAAAAAGAACCAAGATAAAATGATGTATCACGTTATGCAACATAATGAGATAATCTATTATTTTCTTATTGCCTTAATGATCGTAGAATCGTATAGCCTTGTAGACCTAATAGTGTTAATGAGCATGATAAATTAGAGAATGAAGCGGTAACTGTTAGGAGTGACTACGAGCTACATGACTGCGAAAAGGAATTCATTTCTTCTATACAGCTAATCAACTAATGCTATGTAATACATATACATATACGTAGTGTATATAGTAGTATGGCAATATAACTATGAATTTTGCCATGCACAAATACTGCACCGTGTGAGACAGCTTGGAAGTATGCTGACAAGTACTCTGAGTACGGTCTGCAACGTTGAGAGTGAATGCGGGGTGAAACAATTTGATTAATGCAACGAACAGTCAGTTGTGTGTGGAGTTGAGTTGAGAATAAATGATTAATGATGACATGACACTTGATTTTTGGCATGACAGGACGTGATAGAAGCAATAGCTGAGAGCGCATTTAAAACTTCAGACTACCCTGTGATCCTCTCTTTCGAAAATCATTGCAACCCGAAACAGCAAGCGAAAATAGCTCAGTACTGCCGGGAGTTTTTCGGACCCCTTCTTCTAGATGTTCCACTTGACGCTTACCCGGTAATCAATGCATTTTTCATTTTATGTAACTATTTTTCTCTCAAGATAACTTAAACTGTGTACAAGCATACTAGTACAGTTTTACTACTATTAGTCTTGTATATTTTACACCACACGGCACAGTCTATGTAGACATAATATATTATACCACCATGCTCCTTCTGAAATTGTTCTAATGTTTTTGCACGCTATTAAGTATTGTTGTAGTATAAGTTTCTGAAAACAATTATTTTTACTATTTATATGGGATTTCGCAACGATGGTGGTATAATATAATAATATTACAGAAGTGTAAAGTGTGTTTGTGTTTTAGACAGTATAGATATGTGGGGATATTATTTATACTATGGAAAAGTTGTTATTAATATAAGTAAAAGTTACATATACACACACGTAAAAAGTTGAGTGAGCGCAACTGCAATCAACTTGTTAGTTCTCAAGTTGAGACTCCTCTTGGCATCTAACCACACACACAAAGTAGTAAGTGCAAGAAGGCTATTAGCACTCGAGCTTCTCATTGCATGACTTATTCATTTACTTTCTAAGATGTGATATAGAAGAAGATGAAAACTGTGGTGTGTACGTAACTACTTAGTATAGGAGTGTGAATATTGATTCTATGATGAGAATGGTAGAAAAACCTTTATAAATAATATTTTGTTTATACAGACAGAGAGGTATAAAATATAGCGAGTACTTCTTTTAGTGTGATAGATTTTACACATATTTATTTCTTACAAAGAAGTGTGTGTGGTTTAATAATGTATAGTACCTACTATTATATTATATAATGCTTAGTCAGCCTATTGTGGTATATAAGGTATATAGCAGGTTTTCATTAATGCACTACACACGCGGAAAATAATACTTACTGTAACAATAAGAATATAAGTACCTAAATACGTTCGATAGTATAAAGGAGAAATAATATAAATAGTAGTCATCTGCAGATGGAGATACAAAATGTGATATATGAGAATGGGAGGAGAATAATAGAAACATTACTGTATACAGTGAGTCTGGTAACGTGTATATAGTTTTCTGTGAAGAATATCGGGAGACTGTGTATTTACTGTTAACACTTACACATTTCTGTATTATATTTACTGCTGTGTGTTGCAATAATATGAATCGCACTAAAGAGAGATGGAGAACATAGTTAGACAAATGATTCATATTCTTTTCTTTTGGTGCGCTGGGAATTCTTTTATCTTTTACCGTTTTCTCGATGTGCTCATTACATCTGTACACTACATGCATTCACGGTATTCGGTGTATGTCTGTAGCTGGAACCGGGTAGTATGCTTCCACCACCGTCGTCTCTCAAACGAAGGATCATCATCAAGAATAAGAAGAAGCACCATCATCACAAGCAGAAACCGCAAAAGAAAATGAGCAAAACTATTCTTCCAGAAAATGGCGAGTCACCACCGTTACTTTCTAAAGATGATTCCAAGGACAGTGCGGATAATGAGGAAACTAACAATGGTGAGTTTTGAACAGAACTAACACGCTAACTAACTTACTACTACGATAAAATACAGAACAGAGAATGATTTTTGACAGAATGAAACCTCTATATTAACTATTTACTGTGTATGGTGTAAGAAATAAGACTCTTCTTCTTGCGGTTTGAAGCATTATCTACAGATATACACATTAAGCGTTATGAGATAGCAAGCAAAAGCTCTTCGAGTTTATGCCACTTAAGACGGCTAGAAAGGTAACTTGTTTCAACAAAGTTTAGCCTTTGGGTTCCTAAAAGTTCTGAAAACGGCAAAAACGATTAAAATTAGTCACTCTACTTTCCCCGACATTCTCACATCGATTTGTGGAGAAGTGAAAGTCTTAAATTAAAAAAGAGAACCGAACGTGCTGTGTGTAAATCTTAAAGTAAAGAGAGAGGGAGAGACAGAATGGAAGTGTTGAAATTATTTTTTACCTTCGTTTGTATATCCTCAAGTCTGAAGTGAAACTGGCTTCATGGCCTGTTACACAATCAGCAAACCAGAGACGGAGAATGAGAAAGAAAAGTAAACCTATAGAGGATCATTATTACTACATTTTTCCCTAGTTTCTCCTTCTACTTCTATGAATTGCATTGTGCTATATTTATGAGCACTATGAGTGTATTTATATTTACACAGTTGTGTGTTCAGGTACAGGGTACCCTTAAATACCAAGATATCTTCTGACATACCCAGTAAAAGTTTACTATGGCCTGAAAAGGAAAGTCTTGGAAAATATCATTAAATACAATCATTCTCCTGATTGCATTTTTAAAAAATTGTTGGTTGTCGCAAAATACCCCGTAATTCATTAAGAGTTCTTCAGCCTTTTTTAGGAACAGCGACAGATTGGAAAGATTGTAAGTGCCATTACTTAATTTGGGGCTATGGAAGTAGTAAATCATGTCGCTAATTGGTGAATGCAACCATTTCACAAAAAAATAATCTCTGGACTATAATCTTTCATTGCTATTATTCAATATAAAAAGTAGATTTCTAGTTCATTCAATATAAAAAGTAGATTTCTGGTTCATCCACCTTAAACCTGTGTCGTCTACAGAAAATAGAATTCTGAAAACAGAAAAGAGGTGTTTGATTTGAAAAGAATGAAAGTTTTCTGAGTAACCATGTCCGTTCATGGTGCGTAAAATTTTGGCAACAGCTTTCAATCAGTGAAAAGGAAAATGTTTTAGAAGCTGACAAAAAGTATTGTCACAGCAGTAGTGCTGTGTATTGAAAGGTTTTCATTTTCAGCCTCTTCTTGCCTTCTTGGAAGAGCACACTACTAAATCAGACAGTAAACCTTCACATGTAGTAGGTGGTAGAATTGAAGTTGTAGTTCAGGGAGCATTGATAAATGAGATATGGTAAACGAGGATGAGTTGAGAACTCTGTAGACAACGTGGCTATATACTTTTATCACTATTACTACGTTTCTTATCTCATAGCGTTCCAGATTTCGAGATTTCATCTATCTATTACAAACATCAATCTCTTCTTATGAAAGTCACACATATTCCATTTTTTTCGAGTCTTGTTATTTTCTTTAATATTACTCCATGCGCTTGTCTAACCCTTGAAGGCCGTGTACAGATATTTGTATTCCCTTTGTGATTTGAGTTGAAGTTTAAGAGATGAGACGGCTTCAGACAAATATCTGAAATCTAAGTGTAGAATTTGAGATTAGAGTAGTAGAGGCTGAGAAAGGATGAGAAAGGCAGAAAGAGACTCTGAGGAATGGTGAAATGTTGAATTTGAATCTATTAATTTAGACATGACTGAGCATCGGAAATTCAACTCATCCGACTGACTGAGAGTGGGAGAGTATTGATTATGTAATATGTATACTTTATGTACATGCATTTGTCTTTCCTTACAGCCGTGCTGCACAATATTCCAGATGAAGATGTTTCAACCAGCTCTGACGACGAGGACGACAGTGCAGAGCCTGACAGTGCCGATCGACAAATCGACTTTGATAAATCTCAAAGTGACAAAGGAACCGCTGGGAAGGAAACGGAAGCTGGAGCCGAAATCTCAGCACTTGTCAATTATGTGCAACCTGTTCACTTTACCTCATTCGATTATGCTCTGCGTAAGTAATACGAGACTTTGTTACTTCTCTATCTCCGTTTCTCTTCTTCCTCCTGCGGGGACAACGCAGAAAGCCAAGGCAAGGACACACAATAGAGAAATTGCAGCTGCACAAAGAGAAAAGAAATAAAGTAAATACGAAAGCCGACTCTGGGCATTTTCTCAACCAACTCTGGACATCAACTTAAGTTACACGATTAGTACGACTTAATTTCTTCGTCTTCTGCAGAAGATATACTTACCTATTATGAATCTCTAAAAGATCGTAGCCGTGTTCCTAGTACTAGCTCAACTGTATCAATATGATTTGAGGAGATGCCTACACTGCTCGTTACTTTTATAGTTCTGCTGATGCATTATAGATTTCTTGCCGGAGTGATATGTAATTGAACTGTTTTTGTTGTTTCTTGTGTAATTTAGATCGGAACAAATGCTATGAGATGTCATCGTTCGATGAAAAGCAAGCTATGACTCTCCTTAAGGAAAAGCCAGTTGAGTTTGTCAATTACAATAAGCATCAGCTAGCAAGAATCTATCCCAAAGGAACTAGGGTCGACTCAGCGAATTTTATGCCTCAGATCTTTTGGAATGCGGGCTGCCAGTTAGTTGCACTCAACTATCAAACTTTAGGTAAACTTTTATCTATCTTGTTGTTTCCAAGAACTTCCAATATGTTATTAGTAGTTTGGGGAAAAGTATATTATATTATTAGGTTCATAAATTCATAAATGCTTCATTCACTTCAAGTGTGTAGGTAGTCACCTACACTCATTAAATTAGCGGGGAAAGAAAGTAAAGAGACAGATAAAACAAAGAAAAGAAAGTGCCTTACTTGCAATACTTCAATAGAAATAAAGTTTTCAAGTTTTTTAACTAAACAAAAGAAAACTAAAACTATTGCCAGATTGTAACCATCAGGTTCTTTCTTCCCTTTTCGGAGAAATCACATATTTACCATGTAAATATTGTAAAAAGCGAGTATGATTCCCGGTAGCAGATGTGTGGGTCTAGACTAGATGGACAAATGAAATGTATAATTTGGTGTGGGAATCAAAAACTAGCGTTCAAGGATAAATATATTTTGTGGGTAATTGGTGCGCAAAAGTTTTACTTTTGCTACTTTTTGATAGGAATAAGTAAGACAAGGTTATATGCTTGGCACGCCAGTTATGTGAATCATTAATCAATTGAAATCGTCGTGTTTTTGCTTGTGAATGTACAGATTTGGCTATGCAGTTAAATCTGGGAATCTTCGAGCTGAACAATCAATGCGGGTATTTGCTCAAGCCCGAGTTTATGCGAAGAAAAGACAGGCGTTTCGATCCGTTTGCAGAGTCTACTGTTGATGGGATCATTGCTGGAACTGTGTCCATTCAGGTAGGCTAAAATCTTACGATTCTTCGAACATACGTACGTTTCCAGTATTTAGGGAAGGAACTGGCTTACAGCGTTCTTTTCTCACTTGCTGTTTCACAATCAAACTCATTCATTCACATTGATTTTCTTGCCTGGGTTACTTTAGTGACTACTACTCTTCCATTTGCCACCGTATTCCTTCCTATTTTCTTTAATACCGCAGTAGTCAAGTAGTAGTTAAACCTGAATGGTCTCTGGAGAAAAAAGCGAGTAGATTTTTTAGTAACTAGCCACGTTCTATGGAGCTATGTACAACATTTTCTGCATTGTGCCTAACTAATGAACATGAAAGTAAAATGAGCGTGACATTGTCTAGTAGCGTATAAAAGTTGATTTTACATCGCATGTTTATAGACTTTTATTTGGGCATGTTGTTTTTATTACAGGTAATATCAGGGCAGTTTCTGTCGGATAAACGTGTGGGAACATACGTGGAAGTGGAAATGTACGGGCTGCCTACGGATACAATTAGAAAAAAATTCAAGACAAAAATGATTGCGGCGAATGGGATAAATCCGGTGTACGACGAGGACCCATTTGTCTTCAAGAAAGTCGTTTTACCAGATTTAGCTTGTATAAGAATTGCAGCGTATGAAGATTCGGGTAGACTGATTGGTCACCGAGTACTACCTGTGGTCGGTCTCCGCCCCGGCTATCGTCATGTCGTTCTGCGGAATGAGTCTGGACAACCACTTAATCTTCCTACTATCTTCCTGAACATTCGTGTCAAAGATTATGTTCCGGATGGACTCTCGGATTTTGCTGAGGCGCTTGCCAATCCTATCAAGTATCAAAGTGAGTTGGAGAAACGCTCGAAGCAACTCAGCGTTCTTCAGGATGATACAATGCAAGATGACTCAAGCACTAATGAGGATAGTGAGTCCACCGTTCCCAGTGTTCCTAGGATCCCCAAAGTTCAAATGTCTATTCGAAAGCCCAAGAGCATTGAAAACACAAGCTTGGAAGTTTCCGCTTCCCCACCTTCTGGGCCTACACTTCCTATGCCTATCCAAAATAAAACAGAGTCGATTGAAGAAGGGAAGAAATGTTTAGGGCCGATGCCTCCTCGTCCACCGAATCTCGCAGCTTTTGCAATGACTGGTGGATCTGATGTCACTCATATGGCAGGCTCCAGTTCAAATGATGTGGCAGCTTCCTTCATCTTTGCTCCGGAACCGTTAGAAAAGTATTGGGAAAATAAGACTTATAGAGATAAGAAAGCTCAACTGGAAAAGAAAATCGAAGAAATGAGAAAAAAACATGAGAAAGACCGTAAAGATAGAAAGCCTCCGAAAAAAAGTCATAGGAAACTAGTCACAAGACTTTCTTCAAAGAACTTGTAAGTGCATAGAGTGAAATTCTTTTCAAAGAATATGGATCACATCTGATTGATGTTATTATTATGTGTGTATGTGATTATTGGAAATTTTTTGAATCAGGGAAGACACAATAATCAAAAAGGAGTCCATCCCAGCTTCACAGAGTCTTATATTGGAGCAACTTATGTTGGAAAAAGACGCTTTAGAAAAAGGTCACGAGGAGGTACTATATATATCCTTAAATCTTCTGTCATATCAAAGCTATAAAAACTCAACTGTTGATTTAACATGTTTATGATGTAAAATTATTTTGATGCTACCAGTTGTTCAAAGTCGTAGAAAAGACAATCCGGGATTCTCAAGGGAAGCAATTAAAACTGTTGAGTTCTTTGGAGCTGAAAGACGGGGAAGGAGTGATGAAATGGGTAGACAACTGGAGAAAAGATGAATTTAAGCGTTTAGCTAAACAAACGAAAGACAAAAACGAGCTGGACCGAATCAAAAGAGAGGTAACAAGGAGTCTAGTGGAAAAAGGTGTAGTAGAACGAGAGAAGAAGGCAAAATTATACCATGAGATCAAAAGTCAATTGGAACTAGCGCATAAAGACGTGCTCAGACACTTTGAAGACTGCAAGCTTAAGGTACGCACAACAAAGCAACACCCCGAAACGCTTATTAAAATTCATGAATCCATGAATACATATAAATTATGGACAAAAGATCTATAGACACAGAACCTTTGTAAAATACTAAATGATGCATGACTTTTATAACAGAAAATTCAGGATATAGAAGCAGATTACAAAGAGCGATTCAATAAACTGTCAACAATGCCAGAAGAAACATCCGGTGGTGTTGGAGTAGTAGCCCAGACATTCCCTGAGACCCCATTCCATGTAGAAGAGCTTCGGCCTGCCAAGCAATAAATCGACCTATAAAAGATGAACAAAGTATGACGTGATTTGTATAGAAAAATAAGTAGTAGTCTTTCGATACCTAAATATTATAGTAGATAAAACTTTGTTAGCATCGTATTACAATACAATATTACTACGAATACTGAATACGTTCGCATGGATTACTATGTATGAGATGGATCAGAGATTTTGTGAAATCCATTTCAATACTTTACAATCGTATTCAGGATTTGAACTTTTAGTGTTAACTCATTGTGACACACACAAGTATACGTAATACACGTACATAAACTATACGTAGTAGCGATAATGCGTAGTGTCAATCAATCGAATACATAAATGTTATAAGATAATATATTTCTTGCTGTGCTATTACTTTACTTGATACGAACTGAACGGCTTTTGTCGATGGTACTGTATTAATTATCAGGGTGCTAACAGAAATCGCTAATGTATAGAACCATATAGAGAGAATCAAAAATTCAAATATCATAAAGACGACACAAACAAGACGTAGTACTTTAAGAGTAAGAAACAGATGCAACTTCACACACACAAAACTTACACAAGCTACAAAAGGCACAATGTAAATGCTAATACTACAGAGAGATGAAAAATCAATCAATAATCTGAGACAGTATTTTTACAGAATACTGTTGTACTATCAACATAAACTTCTGCTACACTACAGAATTACGAATTACAATGTTAAATACTTGTAATAGCAACATGGCTAAGTGTTTTTGAGAATTGTGTGTGCGTTGAAAGTAAAATGCTGTAAAATTAAGTGTTCAGTTACGTAAAAGAAAATGATTAAAAGGCTAAAACGCTAATAATAGAGGACAGGACAGGAGTAATCTTCAATCACCCGGTTAATTGTTGGGTGCATTAAATTAACTACATGTGTATAATAATAATTGTTAAACTTCTAGAGTAGTAAGCTCAAGTTTGTTGTTGTCTCTATTAAGACAATTCGCTGTGGTATTATAACTGTGAATTATAAATACAATGAACATCCAACTGTTGATGTTTCGTTTCAAATCGTACGCACAGTACATATGCTATACGTACATAGTAGTAAAAAATGAGAATAATCATGGAGTTATTATATAGAAGACTTGGTAGCAGTAATTAATTGATATTGGTGTTGGCTTCGGTCATTATTGGTACATAGATGTTCAAATAATACTACTACGTTATGTTTAAATGTAATTAGATAGAATTCTACTAAGATAAAAATAGCAGGGTGAGTTAATCTCCACGTGAATTACTAGAATTGACTGTAATGTATTCGCTAAATACATGAAATCTTAATGTGTATGTATTGATGTATTGATGTAGGTGTTATCTGTATATTGCATTGTATGCTTTACATACAATTACTACGTGCAAATTATCCAGCTACCTGTGTGGTTTGTGGCTGGTATGGCGGTGTGTATTGCAGTATTGAAGGTATCAAGCCAAGACATGTACCTCGTTGAAAAGAAACTCCTATTTCGAAAGAATTGTCTTATTTCTCGCTTCCTCAACTGTGAAATTTAGTCAAACTGTAACTGTAAGGATAATCAGCATTAATTAATCAAAGAGACTAGTAAAGTATGTAACTGTAATTAAATTTCTGTCATGATGTTTGTATGTGACACCTAATAAGAGTAAGACTTGGAAGTATATTTTACCCTACCTATACTGTTACTGATGTATTTAAATACGTAATTAAATGCGTATCCGAATTGTATATCTTTATTGTGTATTGTGAGTATAAGCGAATGTCGAAATACTTCCTTGGTATTTCGTGCCCTATACAATGTTGTAGGATAAAGTTCCCTTATTTCCGTAAAAATTATATTGTGATTCCTTAGCAGATCTTGGCAAGTAATTCGTCTAACCACCTTCCGTAGAAAATTGTGAGATTCCTTCCTTACAATTAGTAAAATCGTTGTAGTAAAAACAATTTACATGAGGGGTAAATGAAGACACTATATGTCGTACACCGTTTAATTGGGAACCGTAAAGAATTCTCGTCTCGTATGTAATGTATTAGTGTACTAAACTACAATTTTTGAATCCTATCAAGATGAAAAGCTGAACATAACGTATTTTCAGTTGTTAGCTACGCACATGCACGTTATGATTATTCTGGTTTACACTTTAAACGCATTTATATAAGGAAATACGTAGGTACATAATATGTTCATGTTCAATACTTTTTAATTTGCGATTTGTACAACACAGGTAACTTACACCACAGAACAATTGTTAGATATTTTACTGAAGTAGAGCAATAGACACTAAAAACTAAACGTTATATTTATTTTGTTAAAATGAATTGAAAGCATCAGAGATCACGGTTAGTGGAAAGGCATTCACGCTTTTTTTGGTTGTGCAACATCCCTATTTATGTTACATTTTTACCTTCTCTCGTACTTTTACCTACTTTATTTGTTATCATGTTCAATTTGTCATACCTAAGTAAGTAATGCCAGGAAATCCTTATTTTTCCCTAAAGAAGAAATTTTTGATCTGCATAAGTATAACATTTGTAACACATTTTTATACCCACTATAGTTTCACAAAGTCAATTTACCTACCTGTACCTAACTACTTTAACTATACCTTGGTTTTTTATGTATGTACACGGACGAGATTGAATGGTGGGCAGAAAAATTATAGAAAAAGGCTTCCAGCAATTTGTAGTTGCAACAAAATATTGTAGTATTGTAAATATGAATAGAAATGCTTACCTGTGTGCAGTACTCTACTACTACCGGTGCAGTTTACTGTTGATTCTACTGGCAATGTTAAGTCGAGCTGTAATTAGTATAAAAAGTACCTACGTATGTACTAAAAGCTTATGATTCACCATTTATGATTTGCTTTACATATCACACAAGAGATTAGAATTGTTATTATTATATTTATGAGTAAGAAAAATAGTAAATAGATGAAATGAAACAAAGGGAAATTTTGTAGTGTTTAGTAAGTTTAGTTTTTTGTGTTGTTGTAGTGTACTTAATTAATTAGAAAGTAAATTTTAATGTCCAAGTAGTAGTAACTAGTGTAATACAATTTCAAATATTTTTTGTAACAGTAATAGTAATTACCTCTAAATTATCGTAGGATTTTCATAGAACAATTTTTATAGTTTATTTAATTAGCCACTATTATTATGATTTTCTACTGTTCAAAAATGGCTTGAAGTCTTCGTGAAGGATTTACTAGGATACAATTTCTTGCTAATGAATGTGAAACCACAGATGTACTAATTAATTAGTTGATTAATGATGTGGGAAGTATATAAGCTTATACAATTAATAAATAAAGCCAGCAAGCTGATTTAGCACATCACGAGACGTATAAGACAAATATTGTTGTAGTACATACATGATGTGAAATACCATGAGATTATAATCAATAGCAAACAATTCTGTTATTACGTATTAAATTAGATTACGATGTATTAAATTACATTACAATTATTACTGTAGAAAGAATGAACGTGCAATTTGATGAGTATCGAATTGTGCATTGCAATTGTGTATGTGATTTGCGTTAAAGGGCTACATTGTTTTAAGTTAATAGAGTGGGATAAAAAATCTGTACAATGTTATAACGTAAGTATCGTGCTCCTAAGCGAAACTTAAGGTCAGATCCAATTACGAACGAGCTAGTTGATATCTATACAGTCTATTAAATGTGATGATATAATATTTGTGAAGGATATGTTCTGAGTAGTATTTTTCCCACATTCCCCTTTGCATTCATCTACTCACTCAGCTTCCTCTGTTTCTCATCGTGGACAATAAAAGTCTAAAAGTATTGGAAGAAATACAAAATTAAGAGATCAATAAGCAAACTTTTTATTATCTATTGTATAAATGCATACTCCAAAAAATGCATCTACCTAAATTATTTGCATATTATACACAAACATCTCAAGCGTATATGTAAACGTTGTAGGTAGTAGGTACCTTGTAGTAACAAAACATCCAATAATATGTGTGTTTATGTATTAAAAGGCAAGAACTCTCCATGGAACTCACAAGATTTACTCACTATAGTCATATAGTAATTTTTTAATTAATTCATTAACTCAGACTCTGTGGATTTGTTTGAACTCTTGGAAAGGAAAGGATTCTGCCAAAGGATTTATAGCTTGAGGATATTCATTCAGCAATTCTGTCTGACATTATAAGAAATAAAATATCTCCTGGTTGAACTCACGATAAGAAATTATAATCCATTGTATCCGGTTTGTTTTCCATATAGGTAAAACTGGTACGCAGGATTATTTTTTACCCACTCTGTAGACTTCTACTAAATACATGGAATGTCCAGGCTGTCCTGAGGGTGCTGAGCATAAAATGAGTCACGTTTGAATGGATATTCTCACGGTGATGACTAATCAAATTCGCTCACCTAGTAGTCTGGAGGAGAGAAGTGTAGTACAATTCCATTTACAAACAGCGTGTGCGATTTGATGAATGACAACAACAATTTTTTGTTTGGATTAAAATGAGAAGACACTCACTAATAATAAGAGAGTAGGTAAGTGCATATCATTACATAAAAAATTTATGTAGCATGTAATCCGAAACCATTCCATATGTTCAAAACACACGTCTCACAGCTACAGCTACTGTTTTCTCAAGTGTACGTATGCGTTGTGTATCAAACACAGGGGTTGTTTATTGCGAACCATATTATTGTAGTATCACGTAATTCTCGGGAATTTCTGCATTAAGGATAACGTACTTATTTACTTATATAAGAAGAGATATTACATACATATGGTACAAGATAGAGATAAAGATACCTACATAAATAATAGTAGTCATTTATACAGGGGCCAAAGTTTACACTGCTTTGTGTATTATTAAATTTTTTAGTAGACTTGTAGTGTTGTAGTATATAAGGTTAACAGAATTAATTATTAAAGTTTAAGCAATGTTTGCGTGCACGCTTGACTTACAGAGATCGAAAAATATGATTCATCTCTGCTAATGAAATGGGGATTTTACTTTCTCAGCTGAATCTGAACTTTGAGAAAAGTTGGGAATACACCTTGTGCAAAAATGTTATTAAGTATGATTCATTTAAGAAAAATGCGTGAAAATTTTTAAGCAGTATGCGCAGAAAGTCTGAAAAGGAAAACGGACCGGTGGAAGATGATTAAACCATCTTCTGGGGTTTTCTTAACAAAAAAGAGAACGATTTAATTTTGTTACAACAATGCAATTTTTATAAACATATCATTTCATATTTAAACCTTTCACCGGTACAGTCGCGTGTGTAAGATTTACGTATTTGTTTTCCTTCACTCCGCAATGCTAAGTGAGTGAAGATATTAAATACATCTGCACAATAACCAGTAACATATATTTTATTTTATTGTATTGTAAAGTACACACGTATTTGTTTCTTGCTTACTCATACATTATTGCGAATTCCCATGATTAACAATTACTACAGCATTTGCATATGTAGTACTTATTTAAGTTCAGCTTTTGCTTACCCAGGCTAACTGGCCTAACTGGTGAACTCGGGTAAGCAATATAATTTTATAGAGGTGTTTTTGCACTAAAATGTGGTTTTAAAAGACGTAGAACCTCAACTATAGCCACGTACCTATAGTTGAAATTATTACTTCCAGAGCTTTAAAAAGTATACGTACAGTAATTTATAAAGTAGATATGTTTCATCATAAAGGATCGACTACGCAATAAAAATTAATTTTTATTTTGTTTCCTTTCTTAAGATAAGCTTTACCATATTAAATCGTAATCAACTTTATGAAATCATTGAGAAAATTATTTATTTTTGCGATTTATTCCCTCCCACTACAAAACAGGGAATTTCCAATGTAGAAAAATATGAAGGATCTTTTTGCTTGAAGAGCAATTGTGCAAAACTCCAACTCGATTTGACCATGATCATCAATTTCAAGTAATTCTGTAATTGAAGCTATAGGGAGGGTTCTTAATTTTCATGCCAATCTAAACATGATTTATTAATGAAACTTCAGTTTTCTTTGAGTAAGTTATTCTAAAATCTGTAAGTTACAAGCTGCATAATAGCAAAACAAAAATACGCTACGACGCAATAAAAGATGAAAAATGTAAATTAGCTTTAAGGCTTCTATTATCGTGAGTATTTACCTTAACCTCTTATATCTTTATTGTATAAGGAACTACCTCAGTATTCAGTTTTACAAGCGCAGTATATTTATTTAGCTCGTGCAACGTGCACCGTTCAGATTTAAAAATGGGGTAATGTCTATAGTTGTTTGTCCGGAATCCATGCTATATGTAAATCCACGTAGTTACAGTCATACTGTATTCATTTACTGTATTAGCATAAACGATCAACAACTTATACGGAAATCCCCAAAGATAGAACCTAATTATTGTCGTCTTTAAATCTGTGGTGTCGTCGTATGTAAATAGCTAGGTACTCGGGTACTCCTGTACAAAAACAAGGTTACCGACTCGTTTGCATTTATTATCTCTTAGAAGTCTTTTCTGTAGTTTTGCTGGTACCTATAAATTTCTTCAAGTATGTGGACTAAGCTACAAAAAGCAAATATTATGACACTGTGTATATTATTAAGGTTTGTGGAGAATGAGACTGTCTTTGTCAAGATTTAACATTGTATTGTACGTTGTATACCTAACTAAACCAAACCTACCCCATTACAATGACATTTTCCTTTGGGGAGGTGCTTATACTTAATGTCACAATGGTGTGTCCCAGGCACTCAAAAATAGACATGGAAACTTTTGCTGGAAAATGTTGTTTCTACATACAAAAAGAACATTAGTGTAAATAATGATGATATTCTAATTAGCAGATTGCAAACTAGGTTGCAAATATATACAAGTTTGTGCGAATTCTCACGAAATGCCTTACCACATTTCCATTAGAATCAAGGTTTTCTTGATTGCTTACAAATATATACGATCGTTGGATCTATACTTATTTTTTAATAGTGTAAATGCATTTGAAGGTAATGAAACTGAAGATGCAGAAGATAATACCTATGTTCTATGTATTTTATCTGCTATTAAAATTCAGGATCTTTGTGAAACTATTAGTAAAGCTTGTCTGCAGAAGTATAATTATATTATTGGGACTTTCCAGATCATGGGATGTGTAGAATAGACATGAACATCAAATAACTAGTTTTGTATTCAGGCTTACAGAGCTATGGGTTTTGCGTTTGAAAAGTTGACTCTTGTGACTGACTGAATAATAATTCTTATCTGCATTTCATAATAATCATCTTTGCATTTTCTCTACTTTTTGCTTTACAAACCGGAGTGTACCATTTCTTCAATATATTCCTTCATTGTCGTTTCATCTGCAAAAAACTCCGCCGTATACCATTGATACAAAAGTTGAATAGATTTCACGCATACCTTACTCAAAGTACTAATCATACTGTCAGCTTTTTGTATATTTTCCTTTTCAGAATATTATTTACCTATACAAGTTTAATCTTCCTGGTTGAATTTCATTTTCCTGGGAACTTTTGTTTTTATACATAATACTACATACCAAGTACTGTACAACATTTTATTGGCACTGTAAACCTATCATTAATGAATAATGAACGATGCATCTTGTTAGTAAAGTCTCAGAACTAAGAAATTCGTATATAAATAACATAAAGCTGTTTTCCGAAGTACTTAAACTGTTAATTGCTGAGGATATCTTGTTTTTAGATAGCATAATAATAATATAGTAGTTCCATGACTTTATAGGGTCATCGAAGTGCATAGTCTACCTAGTTATGTTATTTACACTACACATCCGTCAATATGGAATTTCCAGCAGTCTAATCGGTCACAGTTGACAGTGCAGTTTACATGCTCCATGTACCATGCACCTTTCCACCTTCTCACAAAGCAGAAGAACAACATAATTTCTGGAATTTCTGCACGGGATCCGCTGTCATGTGAAAACATAATATATTATGTCCTACATGCTATATTATGTCCCATAATATATACTTACATATATACTTACATATATATAAAATATTTTAGAATATTATTACCTACACTTATTAAAACATGTCCCATTCTTTTCTTAACGCTATATACACAGCATAATGATTGAATGCCTATAAAATGCATATTTCCTAAGTATAGTGAGAATTAACTGAAGCTAAACATTTCATACTAATAGCTTCATGATTCTGTTGATTGGAACTCACGACCTAAAATGTAAGACTATATTATAAACAACGCAAAAGATTATAAGTTTGATTGTAGGTGAAACTGTACTACTTAAATATGTAAGAAAGAAAATTGTGAAACTGGGAAAAAACCGTTTTTACCGGATATTTATAATTTATCTACGCTGATGATATTTCATTGTTAGTAAGTAGTAAATATGTAATCTACTACAGGGAAAATGCGTTCTAAGTTAACGAGTAATATTAATAAGAAATATGTTAAAAGAATGTTTCTACAATTGCATTTTGCTTCTGGAACTCTGTTTTAATCCAAGGTTGTGGTTATACACATTGTAATTATCTTAAACATACCACATGTTCCTTGTTGAATAAGAGATAGGATCAGCAACTGAAAGATTCAGTTTGTCTATCGCCTCCCTGACGGAGGCAAAATATTTGCTCAGAACATATTGAAAGAAGGTAAGTAATTAAAAATTCACGAGTTTACATTTTCACATTCATGACTCATTTTGACAAGTCAGGGATGAATTTATTCGTACCTTATAACCTTTCCATGCTCCTATGACGGTGTTGAAGTGGTTTGACAAGCCTCCCGTTTGTGTATCGTGAGATCATTTTATAACAGACAGTACGGACTTAATGATTTATCAGTATACTACTTACATACATATAGCATTCTGAGAATACCTTTATTTTCTTCCAATTAGCCTTTGGCCTTCTTATAACATGCGAACTGAATTCAAACGAATTGTATCATAATGAACGTTGATTGATGACGGGCAAGAGGTTGTAAAGATGATAATAAAGCATTTTATCTAAAGCACGGACGATTATAAGTATCTATATTAACGCAGAAACTTTTCTATGAATCTATCCACACGTTTAATGCACAATACAGAATACAGACACAGTTAAAACACATACCTGTCCTAACTATAAAAATTATAACAAATGATGATGTGTGTTATATTCCATGAAATGTTTACAGTTTACCCATATTAATAAAGATAATGTCCAATTTACATAAAACACAGCACAATAATAATTTATGCAATCTATGTGAGATATTATATAGTAGAAGCTGTTTTAAAGTAGGTAGCCATTACCAGCCAACCGTCATCATAAGGATAAGGAGTGCATGCGACACTCCTATCTGGAATTCCCACGCAGCCAAATCAAGTTTTCATGCAAATCACCTAAAATTGAATGTAAATGTGAAATAAACCTATACAATGTCCGTATTATGGCATACAGATAGAATAGAGTGTGAATATTATTCCTATTTTAAATTGATATTCAATGTCCAGCAGCTCCAGACATTCCATGACGTCAATAACAGTAAGCATACGCAATCTCAAATGTAATCCGACTACATGGGTATTAAAACTTAATAATACTCGTCCGATGAGAGATGAATCTAATACTACACACCACCACAGAGAAATTAATGACAGACAGGGATTTCATATCAATATGTCTGTTTAATTCAGATTAAAAAAGCAGAGAAGTTATGTGTTGTTGTGTTATGCGTAGGTATATGAATATATGGAGTGAACCGAAGAGAGCTAGAGAGAGAGAGAGGGAGACTAGCCTTGGTAAAGTCCCAATTTTCTCATAATAGTTCGTAGGGTACATACTACATGTATTCTATACATGCGAAAGAAAAATCCATAAATCCAGATCGCAGCCAATAAGTTAGAAACATCATGATGTAACCGCGTCATTGCATTGTAGTAGAGAATGTTGCGGCTATCTTTGCTTAACATCCTCTCTCTAGCTCTTTATTTTTTTCATGAAAATTAAGTGCTAAAACGAGCAACACTTGTAATTGTCTCTGCAAAAAAACTAAGTAATATCCCCCAGACGTAAGCGTTCATTACGCCAATTCCATTCGATTATGCCTTCAATACTTACTTAGCTAATCCGAAAATAAGCCACTGGTAGAATATTGTTAGCATGACCTTTTTGCATTTAGGCTTCCTACGTTATTAGTTATATTAAGTGTGTGTTAAAGGTATGTAGGATTTTTAACTAAATAAATAGTTGAATTGCGTAGGTACATCATAATAAAATTTCTTGTGAGTTTTCCTTAATTAGTGCTGTATTTACTGGCTAATGATTGTAATTTTGCAACAACAAAAAGAACTGCATGTATCTTCTATTCATTTCTGATTATGTTCATGTATAATGTATAATTAACCAGTTCCACCATAAAATAAATACTACCTAGATGGTTCACAAGCTAGTACTAGCAGTAAATGTGGTGCATTATTACTTGCCATTATTACATTAATAGATCTCTTATGAGCTTCATTATAGGTAGGTACTTAACCACCATGCTATTAATTGATACGAGTAATCAAACGGCCCGGTATAGACAGTGTCTTAACAAATACACTCATAAAATTTACATTAAATACATCTTTGGTGAAAGATTTAGCTAATCTCATCCAATTTCTACATTATTTATGTTTAGTAGTTATCTATTTATTACTCCATGTGTCTGAAGATAACTTAAGGTTGCTATGATGGCCATGGCCTCTACCTTTACACGTGCTAAAAATAAAGGGGGATTATGAGGTAGACTTGATGAAATCGTGGAAATGTGAAAGAAAGATGAATTTGTACACAGGTGAGTTTGATTTAAGTTTTTGTTTCGATAAGTACTTTATAAAAAAACAAATATTCATTTTGTACAGCATACGAGGGCTTAATGCATAATACTTAATAACAGTACGATTTGGTTTTGGTTAATTTGAAAAACACTTACTTACATACTTAATTACAATTGGATAATACATTAACATTTAATTATATACACCTAAAGAGAAACGATTAGGTTAAGGTACATCGGAGTCAGAATCGGAGTCGTCCATTCGGACAGGGTGTGGCATGGCACCCACTCGTAGCAGCTCTTGGGATAGACTGGAGTTATTTGTTTCGGAAGCCATTTGATAGGCTGTGAGTCCTCCGTATGTTTCAACTTCTAAATTACAGCCGCATTCACTAACAAGACATCTCAAAGCATGTTGATGCCCTCTTTCTACTGTGTAATGTAGAGCCGTTCTTCCTCCTTTCCCATCCTGAAATCAAATAAGATCAAATCCAATTATTTATCTCATTCACATATATCTTGCCACACTATATACTATACACGTTTATAGTGTATCAAACTTAATCAACTTCACATCAACTCAATCAATTTATATGGTATTTCCAGTTGTCAAGTAATAGTAACTCCATTCCAGAGGAACATTGTTACATCTAATGGGCAAAGAGTAGTTCTGTATTTCTAAAAACTCCACGCGGACATATATACCTAAACCTATTTTCTTTGCTAACAAACTTTCAGTAGGAAATATCGCTTCATTTACACAGAGACTATGGAAGCCAACTAACTGGTACACAGAAGTTGTAGAGAGTAGTAGAATAATGTAATGGTCATTTAATTTCATTCTACACGTTCTGCAGGAGTAGTATTACAATGTAGTAGTACATACATTTCTAGTCTCTCAAGTAAAAAGTCCTTGAGTCCAATGGAAAGAATACTAATCAAGATATTACGTATATCACATTTTAGGGAAACCCTAAACTCTCCTTCATTGTAATTCTAGTAGTACACATTGCTATTATATCTCATGCACATCCAACGATGTGTTCTTGTCTGCATTGAATCTCCTAATGGAAATCTCAATGGTCATCCCATTATTATTGCCTTCAACACTCAACAAACGCAACGTACCATTAACAACCAAACTGGAAAGACAATAAAAATTTAGAGCGAGAGAAATTGCACATTTTGTATTTGTAATTTCAATGAACTTACCGTAACATTAAGGTCAGTTCCAAGCCAATGTAAAGCTCTTATGACATCACAGTGTCCACCCATTGCTGCCAGGTGAATTGGTGCCTGACCTAACCAAACAAAAAATAAAACAAAAAATTAGCAACATGTAATTACACTTCATATTGTTCATTAATTAACCAAAGTATCGTTGTAAAACAATTAAATACAATCATGATTCATCTCTCAGTCAAGAACTTATAGTATTGTTACATTAATCCATATAAGGAAAAGATTCTCTGTGTGCTATCTTTCCAAACGGATCAAACTCACAGCTTCCTATTGCTTCTCCTATCTTGGGACAATAAACAGCACACGGGTGTCACTAATCTAATCAGAATCACTAACCAGAGTCATGGACATGTAGGTATAGGCATTTCCTATATGTATATATCTAATACAATACAAATCTGTCCACTTGAGTGTAAGTTAGGCATGGTATAGAGGTACAGTGCAAATTTCCAGGAGAAATGTTGATATCAGGACAATTTGAGTCCGGCACTTATAATTCGACCAATCATACAAATAATTTGGGTTAATGTTTACGCGAAATTCCCCAACCCATCCCATTATGTCCTCAGCCAGCCAAAGGGTCATGATTGAACAATAAAATAAAATAAATGATACCTATCCAATGGATATTACCATTCGTTTATAGCAAAGATTCAATGTATATAGTATATGCATTTGAGAATAATAACGGGGTATTCCCCCATAATATCATTCTCAAAACTACTACATTACATTTTACATTCCACCAACTGAAGTAGAGAGGTATTATCTTAAACTACTGTAATGGTAAGTGTTAATGGTGTATGCAATGGCAATAACAAATTGCATACATACATAAGTACTACCTACTAGACACACGGATACAACACGAGCTGAATTGTTAAAGTTAACTATATGTAGAAACATCCTATCGATTGATAAATTACTTGGAGGTGAATGGTGTTGGAAATTTTGTTTTCTTTGCGATGATCACACACGCACTCATTTAATTCGGCCACATCATTGCATTTGCAAGGCAAAAAACTAAAAAAATGTTTACAGTACAACAACATCCAAATGACAATGCTATACATCATTAATACATTAAAAAGTAATGTAAATAAATTACAAAACAGATATGAAATGTTTGTGTGTCTATATAAACGTTTCTGAGTCAATTGGTTATAAATTGCTTGTAAAGGTCGAAAATACATTATGGATTGTATTTTTGTAGCATGTTAATTGTCATTTTCAGATGTAATCAGATTTATCTGCATCGCCGATTACATATTAAGTCCGCTTGACTCAATCATGTTTATTATACTGTACAGGAATCATTAAATGATTAGTGAGAATTTTTTACCACCGAAAAAACAATTTTTTTCTATAACACTATTTTGGACTCTGGCCTGGCCTATGTGTGTAGTTAAGCGTGTAGACTATAAATAAAATGACGTAGGTTAGGTATAAGAAGAATTATGTAAATTACAACTACAAAATAGAAAGTCCAATCAAGTTACAAAAATTCCTTTAGTTTTCTTTCCTGAACTGTTTGGATAATTCCGTACGAGGATTCTTCCGCAAAGTGAAAAAATTATGTTCTTCCTCGATTTCTCACTGTTTTTCAAGTAAAGCGTTAATGTAAACTTAGGATTTCCCATAGGGATAGTCATACAATTACTACACGGCTGTATACAACCAGAGAGACTCTATGTCTTTTTACCATATTATAACTCAACTGTTCAAGAAAGAGCTAGAGTAATTGAAAATTCTGAAACTTTCTGTTCCCACCATAATCTTGTAAATGAAATTAGTCGGGATTCCCTATTATTTTATCCGCACTAGTATACACTCCTTTGTTGCACAGCTTTTCACATAATAGTCACTACAGTCTCACACAACGTTTCTGTTATGTAAAACAATAGATTACCTAAAGTACAGAAGCGCCTGTACGGTCTATATTGTCCTTTATTAAATTTCTTATCCTCCAACACTTCATGGCGTTCATTAATCAACGATATTACACGAGTATGTTATTATACCCTCTATAGGAGAATTATAATCTTATATGAAGAAATTAGCAAAGTGCTACTATACGTTTTATAAAGAATCAACCTTTTGTTATGTAAAATGTACGGTATGCTCTGTGAAGATATTAAATCATTCAATTTTAACACCTAATACTCTCCTATACTTTAAACAAGGTACCTATACTAACTGTCCGTTTCATTTGGATATATCGAAAGAAATATTATGCCTACAGATAATTATTATTCATGTGCTGATAAAAATTGTATTTTCAACAAGTCAAGCAGTGCAATTAACTTGTCAAACCTATACATCTTTTCGCCGTGGGTTTTTTGCACTTGCATAATATGGCAAGAGCAATTGGATTCAACGCACGATAGTAAATGGCTGTAGTAAAAACTGCAGTGTGTATAGTACAAAGATAGTACATGCTACATACTTTGTATAGTAATATTAGAATTAGCCACTTATTAAAAAGCAAAAAGTTGGCACGATTTTCAGGAATTTTTGAGTTGAAGCAGATTTGGAAATCCGCCTAAAAATACCGTGAGGCAAGTGAAAATAAACAAAGGAACTCGGGGAAATCCCAGCCGCCGTCGTTTACAGAACTTAAATTTAGTTCAGCGTAAATCTAAATATAACCAACTTGCCTAATATGGAAGAGAATCCGAATTTATTTTTGTTCAGTCGATGGGGAATCCCCAAACCAAACAGTCCAAACAGTTTTAAACATCTTCGAGCATAAACGTCAACCTTGGCTTTAAAAAACAACACAACACGGTGACTTGTCTACATTCTTCTACAATGAACATTCTCCTTTACACATTCACCCGTCTCTGTCTCACGTTTTCTTTCGCATTCTTCAACTGTGAAACAATCCTATATCTTTCATTAAGCGTTTTTAAATCCTCGCAGAGGATCTGTATCTAAGAAGAAGATGCCTATACCTACTTAATTGTCTTATCTTCACCTTTAATCTCTTTAACGTGCCGTGTACATTTCATCTTTACACATCGATTTTATTATAATCTTCTTCTATGAAAACTATTAACTCGTCTCACGCAATCAAATCACCTTTATAATACAATTATGCAATTGTGTTTTGTGATAGGTACTGCTACTTCGTACTGTATTCATTTTATAACATTTTATAGGGAAAACCATTATCGTTTCATGCTAAGCTTTTATAGGAAGGTATTTTACCATAATAATTATTAATGCACAGTCTCACTACAACATAATATGGGTTTCTCTATATACTATAGAGATTATTTACTTTGAACACACATGCAATACCTTAGTACACTAAAATCATTTCACAGATAAGAAAAATACATCTCATGCTATATGAACTCGGCGGAAAATCATCACATTTTCTGTCTCTGGGTATTTCCTAAATTTTTCTGCACCAGACTCGGTGACTAGTATCTGTAGCTATCTGTCTGGTCTGACTGATGCATTATTCGCTTTAAATAATAATTTTACAATTACACACACAGGATTATGGCCATAATAATACAAAATACACAGAATAACACGTATAGCTAACTAAGTAAGTAAGGAACGTTGTCATTAAGTTCACATCAGCAACAGAAACAGCCTCAGCCGTCAGTGAGCTTTATAATAAATGATGTAATGGGAATTAACGTTCTGTTTTAAACTTTGCCTTATGCGATGACCACGTCTCGTCGTAGTGGTACCAATACATACCAATGTCCTTGTAAAACCTCCAGGTTCAATATATATGTGTAATATGAAATACTCATACTAGTAGTCATAATAAAAAGAATTTTGTGTACTTCGTATAATGACGAGTCATAAATATTTCTCAGAGTAGTAATAGTATAGTAATTCTAAATAACAAAGTAGCTTATTACAGTCTGACATGACACGAGCCGAAAAAGATAGGCCTTTTACTTTACGTTGCATACGGCATACGCACAAACAAAGCACCCACACATTGTTCTTTACTCACAATTGCTCATCATGTCACTTTTAAATGCATTTGCTGTACATGGAGTGTGGAATGTAAATTGTAAGCGTATTTCCTTTTACAAAAACAACATTTTCAATTATTTACTCCTACTACAATACGTTGTAAAAATAAACACACTTACTACTTACTACTTAACTTAACTGAAAAAAGGAGTAAGTTAAGTAGAAGAATTGTTTAAAAGCGTGAGTTAGTAAATCTTATTACTGTTATTACTCTCTTATTCTCCTACCTTAACTTAAGGTTTGGGGATTTACCAATTTCACAAACAGAAATTCCACATTCTAAATCCATTTTAGAATCTACTCTGGGATTATTGCATTCTCTTTTTTGTGACAGGTGATGTGATAACTACTATTATCAAAAATAGTTACTGGTAGTAAGCGTAATTCCCTGACAATAGTAAACTCATTTGTGACACGGTAAAAAACGTCGACCTTAATTGTATATAAAAGCATTTCTGACTTTTATTGTGAGATTATGTGTTGACGAGAGTACGTGTGAGTATATAAATTATGATTGTGTGACTTTGGGTTTTCTGCCCCACTGCCTTTGTCTTGTCTTGAAAGTAAATGTGGGACACACGGTCATAACTGCATGCTTATGAGACGAGAAGAAGGCCGTTAAATAACTATTAGCCATTATATTCAACTTGGGGTTGCAACAACAACGGTGCATTAAGATAATTGCAATATAAGCAACATAAACCTAATGCTAATAAAGTATATGTAATGTCTTTGATTGTATGTGGACAGCTAATGCTACTGAAATCCATCAAAGACATTTACAGCTCCATGTTCTTAAACGAGATGAAAATACTTGTTCAGAGTCATCAATAGTGTTCGTATTAGAGAATAAATATATTATTTGAGCTAATGACCACCGTATATTGTTGTGGGTTGGCCTTACATGCCTAATTCTTCCATGTCTACAACACGTTTTACAATTTCCACTTGTCACTTCTGTAATTAAGGCCAAATTATAGCAGACTTGCTTCTGTAAAGATGTTCTAGGGAATAATCTTGTAAAATAAATAACTAAACACGGTACTGTAACTAATTTATGTAACTGTTATTGTTACATTGTACATAAGTAATAACTTGAGAGATGAATCGTTATAATTTTAAATGTACAAGACAGAACAATATTTTTAGGGATGAGACGCTTACCATCATAGTTGAGGAGGTCAAGTTGCTGAGGAAGAGTTTGGGCGAAGGCAGCGTATCTCAATTGGCATTGCTGAGTTTCTACTGCAGAGAGGGCCATAGTAAGAGCCTGGACACAGCCTATGTCTCCGTTTTGGCAAGCCAAATGCAGTGGTGTATTTCCATTTCTATCTCTCATATCTACCCGTGCACCGGCGGCTACAAGTCTTCTGGCTATTCTAGGGTGTTTTGAAAGAACTGCTACATGAAGGGCTGTTTGACATAAATCGTTTTGAAAATCCAGGATAGAAGGATGGGGTACGAGTGCGATGAGTGTGAAAACTTCTTCAACATATCCTTCCATGACTCCGATATGTAGCTGTGAATCTCCATCTTGATCGGGTGTAAAGAAATATTCCCAAGGCGGTAGCTCTGAAGGGTCTCCGAGTTTGTGGGTGAGGACGGTGATTGTCTTTGTTTCTTCAGAGGTTGATAAATTTAGTTGGCTCAGGTGATCTGATACATCAACTCCACTATCTAATCTGTGGTAAGAGGTTGAGGAGCAGGAGGCGGAGGCTCCAAGATCACAAGCTGAAGCTTGGGATAAATCACTTTCGGTTGTACACGCTCCGGAGAGGAATCCAGAGTCTCGGCCAATTTCGCCGGACTCTAGAAGTTTATTCGTTTGCTCTTCTGAACTCATTCTGAGAAGCCCTATATGCATCCCTGGTTGACACTCTGTAATTCAAATAAAAAATTGATAAGTTAGTTTCGTTTTGATAAGAGTACACTTTTATGTTTATAAGAATACGTGCAGTGTACACAGAATGCATTTATAAAAGAGTATATACTTCGTATCGGTGGATATCAGTTAAATTGTTAGTTTGTCCTCAATTACTGTCATTTATATTCGTCCATATATAACAAGGCAATAAAAAAGAATGTAGACCGACAGCGTGGGGAAAATCGATTAAAAAGAAAACAACATTCCCACAAACGCAATAATAAGTTTTTGCGAAGAAATGGATATTTCTTCCAGACGAGAATTATTTATCGTTGCATCGTGAACAAAATCAAATTACATAGTTAAGTAGCTGCATTTTATTTTTCAAACTGCAACCGTAAATCATTGAAACGAACCTACAAAAGTCACGAAGCTGCCATACACTTCAACTGAAGATGCATTCTTTTTAATAAATATTCCCTTGTAGTATAATTGGACGAATAAGGAAACAACACACAAATTGCCTTTGCAGACGGATTATAATTGAATCGCATTTGTTTACATTGAAAGACAGAAGGTAGGTGTTAAAACAATTTTACGGCTACATGAAGAACAACCACAAATAATAATACAGAGTTAATTAGATGACAATAGTTCATAACAGAACACAAGAAAGAAGTTTCTGATGATAAATGATTACACGCAGTAATAATACTAACTAATACCTTCTTTCGCACTACATCCCTATTAAATGAGTTTTTGCAGTGGTAAAAAATTCCAATGCTCGTCGTGTGTTTCTCATTGCATTTGCATTGGGAAAAAATCTGTGGCCTAGAATCTCAAAGGCCAAAACAAATTGTACGTCGAACGACGAGTATTACAATTTATACAACCAAATTACATGAATGAGAAGCCTATAAATTATTACGGCAATCCCAATTACACGAGTGGGTAAATACGTTATGTCTACTAGTACTATGTATTACTGGAATAGTAAACATAAATATTGTAAAAATATTAATATCGCAGAATAACAAAAAGACCTCCGAGACTGCGAACGGATTTTCCTGCCAACTTTTTCATTGACCCCGTTTAATTGTTTGTATTGAAGCTGAAGTACACGAATTCGATACGACACTTCTCTCTCTTAAATGCAAACCGCATAACGGAACGAATTAATTCATCATTGAATTCCTTTCTAATTAATAATTCATTTATAGTCAACAGAATATGAAATCCCCACTATGGAACTTCCATGCTAGACAAACAAATCTATGTGCAATCATACACGAATAAAATTTTTAAATTCAATGTGTATCCTCACCTAGAAAAAATATTTTAAATCAGTATCCCACACCTATGTTAAAACAGCTGTTTGCAAAGCTATGTGTGTATAGCTGCATACAAATAATATGTAAGTAGGTGGTTGCTACAAATATTTATACATAAACGCAGGTCTAAATACCTAAAAGTGTTGACTTTACGTGCAGTTATGTATTGTACAGCACGTTTAGGTATTTTATATATTACCGTTTGTAACCATCGTCTGTAGAATCAATAAATTCGTCTGAAATTTTTTACAAAAACTATTTTGCATGATTTATCTTTTTTTGATGTAATGGACTATAATAGAAAATGTTCTGGTCAAAGAGAACAACATGTGTTGTATTAATTAGAATACTATACGATTCAATGCAAGATAAAGAGAAGGTTTTACTTTAATGACGTGAATCTCGTGGGGATTTCCTTAGCGGCCACTTTACATATTTATACTCTATACGCTTCTATACACACAGAATGGACCTACATACCAATTCTTATATATAAAGTGCATGTGTACTAACCATAAGTAAACGTATATGCTTAACTAGAAACTAATGCACTTACATACCTGGCTAGATATAGCCCTCTGTATAAAACTTTGGCTACATATATGAAGTTATGTAGCCAAATCGTAAAATGTATACCTTTTAAGGTTAGTGAATAGTACAAAAAGCTTTGCAATGGTTCAAGTATTTATGTGCACCATTTTTATGTACCTTTATGATTTATGGTAATAATTTTGCTTGTAATAATATCTGTAGGTGCAAGTAAATATAATATAGCTTAATAAACTATAAGCTTCCTTCCCTGCGTATTTACTTAAGTGTCTGTTAAAAATGACTAGATCTTTTCAAAGCACTTTGGCACACGACGAACTTTGTAGTAAAATGATCGTTACAGAGATTATATTAATTTTAATAGCATTTTGTCCTAGGAAAAACGTAAATTCATTTAATTTAGCTATTAAATTTATGTACAATCTCGTTATTAGTGAACAAATTGCTTTCTTTTCCTCAATCAAATCTCAATTGCTGATATTATTCTGCTGAAGTTCCCAATTTTTTATTTTGGTCAAGGCAATCTTTTCCGCTTAGATCTTCAATTTGTAAAGTATTATATACAAAGACACGTCTGTTAATTTAATTAAGGTGAAAAACTTGCAGTCTTTTCTATTGTATTGTATCAAATATTTTTAACACCAATACGAAGTTTCAATTTTAGTATTAAAGGTTTGCCAAACTAGAAAAAAAACTTTTACAACGAAATGTTTGTATAAATATTTGTGTATATCGATTTTTAAACTACAAAAGAGAAATCAGTACACAAATCGTATAAGAACACACTCGCTTTTGAAACTCGTAATTCAATTCTTAATTTATTAAGTAGGTACCCCGAGCACTTGTACACTTAGGCTAATTGTAAACAAATCCTTACTAAATTCTATTGTGTGTAAATTACGTACCATATTGTATAAAAATGTGTTGCTTTCGCCAGATGAAAAAGACGGATATTTCTAAATTTGTCAACAGGAAGAAATCCAGAATTGAGAAGGCGAATTGAAAAAACAGCACAACAGGAAATAGAAAAGTGTTGCGAAAAAGGACTACACACAGATGGAAAAGAATCCTGTCCAGGAACTTGATTATTGATAAGAAATAAATAAATGATAAATGGGAAATCTAATAGAAATCAGAAATGGGTGACCTTCCAATCGAATATCCACGCCTTGCCTGTATCTACTGTTTCACTCTAGTAGACTGTGAGTACTTGTTTGTGCCTACTGGTCATATAATCTTGTGTATGTATATTTTGTGTTTATTACAGGACCTGTATACAGAGATGCCTGTAAAATATAGCATCTAACTATCCCTACAGATGTATTATTGCAATTTACTTATAATAATAGCCGAACTAAATGCTTTAGTTGCCAGTTCTTTCAGATTTTTCGTCTCTCTCTGTGTTCTTTGCAAAATTAAATGTAAATGTCTGTCTACTCTCGTCTATCTTGCACATTTCTGTCTGTGTATATGAGTATTGCGTGTATACAAATACAAATGTATATCTCTCATATATCTATATCAATGGAGGCTGTATATACATAGCACAAACTTGTATTGTGTGTAATACTTTACAGCTAGCTATAGGTTTCAAATAAAGGGTTGGTTTCTCTATGTAGACTTACCTATATGTGTAGAATATTATTATGTCGTAGTAGTAGTACTACTACTACTACTATTTTGTATAGCCAGCCAAAGAGCCAAAGACAAGACAGGGTTTGCCTTTTCTTTCTTTAGGCAACTTCCATACATGTTCATGTTCAACTTGAACAAACTGCGGGGAAACCCCAAAGTCAAGTCTTTATGCAGCTGCGTTCACGTTCCCTTTGCCATAAGCTTTCCACTATCACAATCACAAACCTCTCTGTGTATCTGTACACACAAAATGAAATAACACAGCCTCAGCCAACCAACTTCAACACTAAAGTGAGAAAAACACACTAGTAATGTAGTACTACTACTGTTATATCTATCCTCGCGAATCCTAATGCTTTACAAGGCAAGATTTTTTAAATTCTTCATACATACACGCTAATAAATGTACAAAGACACACTGTACAATTGTATGTACTGCATCATAATAATATGCTTGTGATAATATTATGCGTGAGTGAAGCTGAAGTGTATACTATTTGAGTTGAATTACCAAAAAAACAGTTGGTCAACTATTTATATGTTCGTAGAAAAAATCACTGGCTATGAAAAACAAAGCTTGGGTAGTCTAGCTAGACATTACATTTTTAATTCGCGAATGTCTACGACGGTGTGTCCTTCCAGGTATTAGTATACAGATACACTACGGATAGTATAGTGGTGTGTTCATAACATTATTGCGTAAAATGAAGGCAATTTTTATGATTTTGCTTACTGCAACAACGCTTCTACTGCCTACACGCAGTTAAATAGCAAATTGTATATAAAGAACCCTACACACTTATGTTAGTGTTTACTTATGGATGAAATGTGCGTGTGGATGTAACACAGTCGTTGTCCCCCATTCTACGAATTGAAATCTCGATTTTGTCTGCCACGGTTAAATCTCCCTGTGTGTTTGTGTGTGTGCTTTCCTCTAATTTTATTTCAGAGATGGTCCGATTGTACCTATTTGCGGGGAAAACCCGATTCAACCATTTCATGGTTGTTCATGTTTTTACTACAGTTGCTGCTAACAATAAGCAATATATTATGTTGATCTGTGTTCCCTAAAAGCGTTCTATGTGAAGTAGAAGTTTATATGATGGAGCATTTTGCTTTTCTGATTACGTCTGACGGCTGTTTACTGTTAGGGATATAAATGTCTGTGTCTGAAAGGAAGTGAGATTTTTAGCCCTGCCGTCGAAAGAGAAATTGAGAAGGGAAATCCCACTATTGATCAAGTACGCAGAGTGGTAGTCCTTAACCGTACCCTATTGATTTCCAGAAAGAAATGTCATAAGAATTACACATAGGTATTTACGCACGTATAATACGACTACACAGTCTGCTAACCAACACACTAATCGTTTCCTCTCTAAATGTCATGTCTACTATTAAAAATATTTTACTAAAAATAAATTCATTACCTAATAAAAGCATGTTGCAATGTAAACATAGCAATGATTAATCACAAATCAGCTTACTGGATACTTATAATTACAAGAAGATGACTCAAAACTTTTTAATGTGGTTTGATAACTAGGATTTAGTGACACCGCAACAAGCAAAGTCCATTTCCGGTAGTGACCATATGGAGCATAGAATTATACTGAACTACATGTTCAGAAAACTCTTATCAATCATACTAACCACAGTGCACACCGTGCTACATGGAATTCTATACGCTTTGCACACAACACTCTTAACAAACTTGCGGAAATAATAACATGAAATTATTAATGTACACGAACTCTGAGCAATGATAATGATACATTATCACAATTTTAAGAATAAAATTATACCAAGGCATACATTACAGTTGCTACATTAACAATAATATTTCTGTAAGAAAGAAAAGACATGAAACAACGTTTCATGTATAGGTATATTACTACATATGAATTCTGAAGTGTGCTTAAAATCTACCGCAGCAGAAGCTAACTGTGCCAAGTAAAAAAATTGTTGTCTCTATATGCAGTAATGTCATAATATACGATGATTAATGATGAATGAAATGAGTTTTCATTTAATCAGTTAAGGTATAAAAATTAATCACGTTAATTGCCCAATAAGTAAGTTTGTCGGGACAAAGGATAATTACAGAGTGTCTTTGATTGACAGTAAGCTTGACGGTTTATTACTTTGCATTCATTGAGGAAACGGTTTTGTATCACTATATGGCTTATGTCAGCATTGCAATAAGGACTAGTCATGTTCTTAAAGTTTTGTCTCAAGTCTTGTGATTTGTTTGACGTACATAGACAATGCAGCATGCTAGCTAAAGCGTTGGACTGCAATCAACAGTTGTAGAGGAACACTCGTTGAAGAAAATTATCCTGATTCATTGTAAGTTTGCGTACATGGTGTCTGCTGCTGCGGGTATCGTTGTAAATAGAAATTCTAAAGAGGATGGCATGCATAAAAGGGATTTTTGATGGAAAGATTTGCAAGTGAACGAAATCTATTTTTAATACTACAGTCTATTTCTGTCCCAGCGTCCTCCTCATATATGTACATGAACATTAGTGTTTCCTTTCGTGTCGTAAGAAAAAAGCACGAGATTTTATAAGTATAAATGTTTGACGCTTTTGGCTTCCTGATGCCTACTTTTAACTCTTCTCTTCTCTCTCTGGGCTTTTTGTTTAGCAATACAGAAGTGGCACCTCCTAAGAAAAATTCCTGGCATCGAATCTTTCAATGATACTTCTACTTTTAAACAAGGGTCAACATCTGTTCCTAAACATTCCTATTCCCGATTCTTACACTATTATTGTTTTACTTTACAAACGAGCTCGAAAAATGTAATTGAAGCGTCTCATTTATTTATTGTGTATTTATTTTTCCCCTGCTCTTACTTTATATACTCACAATGAAAATCTGAAACTCCTAATGTATTACTCTATACGCAAATGCTAAATCGGTTAATAAACTACTTGTAGACGATACGATGTGGTTAAGTAACAATTTCTAACTCTTAGACTTCCCCAACGATGAATCATCCTTTACATTCACACGGTAATTTAATTATTGTCTACTCTTTCTAGCGTGGATTAAATAAACAAAGCATGGAACTGCATTATTAGCATAACGAATGAAAGGGTTATCCCAACATTGCTATTCTTTCAACTAACAACAGTATCTGTTTCTGTGTTAAGTGTAGCATCTCCTTTTTTCTACTATCAGTTTTACTTTTCTTATCTGTGAGAATTTTAGAGTAATTGTAGAGATAAAGGTTTTACCTGTGGATATTTATTAGTGTACAATAAGACTTGTCGGACTTTTTTGGAATGTTTAAACCACTATGTACTGCTGTAGTCAGTAGTGGGACATGCTAAATAGTATGAGTCATCTTATTTTCTCATAGATACAATGAACACATCTGTACATTTTTATGAACAACCTTTTCAGAAAATCCCCGTGGTCGTATTAGCAGTGTAGTACAGCATGATCATGCTAACTTTTACTACAGGTTAAGCTCTCACAGTTTAAAAAGTATGTAGAGACAGTAATTGCTTATAAGGTAAAATTCTAACTTGCATTTCCATGAATGCAACTCTAGTATACATATTTAAAACTTTTAATGACTAAACACACTTTAAACTCGCTCTCACTCCAAAGAGAGTCTTTAACAGCCGTAAAGTTAGTCATCTAACAATTCCACCTTGTGCAGACTAAAGTGATATTTAACGACTGGATTTTCCTCTTTGCTTCCGGCGAACTCAAAATCCTGTCAGAGAGATTAAGGACTTGCTTCCGCATTTGGTCATCCTGGCATAAAATCGTAGAATCCCAACTATTAAAATTAACCTCAACTATACAAGCTGCCGAAACTCCCAATTTGGTTTTGTAAACTGTAAATCCAATGAACCTGTACTTACTTTTTTCTGAAATAAAATTCTAACCACTGCATCCTACATGTTATTAGTAGAAACTAGAAACTTATCAGATTATCAAAGGAAACTTACATCAATGACCTTTCCGGTGATGTCAAATGGAAATGAACTTATTTATTTCTTTTCTACAGGCCTAATCTCACAATAATATAATTTTCTACGAAAACGGTAACTTTTTCTATTTCTTTCCCAAGAGAGGAGTGAACTCTTTACAATAACAATTTCCACAAAACAGTTAACTTATCTCACCAAAATAATCCTGCATAATCGCATAATATATTTACACCTGCGTTTATGGAAGGTACAAGTTATACATACAGATTATGCATAAGTCTACAATAATAAAATTATTGCAAATTAAACCTCAATTTCTTAATCTACCTGATTTGTATTGCTCAACACTTCGTTCAAAATATTGACACGTATCAGGGAGATTAGAAATACTGACGATGAGATTATTGAGAATGTTTTATTTTCCTATAAAACACATTGCATTGTGTAGACAGCTTGCTTTAGTATATAGAGTAAATACAGAACAATGCGTATTCAGAGAAAAATTGAGCAAACAAGATAATGATAGGAAAGCGCGGAAAGCCCTAGCGAATGCTCAATAATAACAAAAACAACCTCGTGTAAACAATAAAGATAGAATTTCTATTTAATTCAAACTGTAAAGTATAAAGTATACAATCAACGAAACGTCAGTGTTGTGGGGAATTTCGCTGTTGACTTAAACCAGAATTATTTGACAATTTGTTCTTTACTTTGTAATATATATCAAGCACATAAGTATGAAGTAGTGTAAACCTAAAACCATGTTACATGACATGAGAGATAAATAAATGATAAAGCATTTCTGGTGGTTTCGCTTTTCCATTTGTATGTAATACATATTTTTGTGCTTTGCATGGTACTACGTACCAAAAACTTAAGATTGCCTACAGAACAGCATAATATACTACACCACGACCATGTACCAGAAAAAACATGTAAAACATGGCTTGTGTGTGGTGATTCAAATGATTTTAAAACGTTGCTATTAGATTTGTTCCACATTAGTCTGAAAGAAAGATAAAGCAGCAAAGGAAAACCTGGAGCGATACGTCTGCACATTCAAAACGAACAAAACCAATCGAGAGTTTTTCAATTCGGGATTCCCATTTCACCTTTCGCCGTAAAGACTGACAAGGGACGACACATGCTGTATTCTGGGTATGTACAGCAAGCCGTATGGTATTCGATTGTTTGCAAGTTGAATGATTCTCAAGAGAGAGCCACACACTAAAAGCTTGAAAAGCACAACCCTCCTCGATCTCTTTCTGTTGCAAACCGTTGGTTCCACATACACACCCCGACGCGTATTTCCCAGTTATCATCGCACACATTACTATTACTCGTACTAGAATTTCAAGTTCATTTCATTGCATTGCTCATCCATAATTCTACATACCACGGAAATGAATATCCATGCAAAGGAAGTTTAAAATGTCCTACACACTGTTTACTTACACGCATTAAGTCAACAACTCGTAACTCGTGGAAAAATCTTGTTTCAAGACGTGAAATGTTTCCTTTATGTATTCAGTCCTATATAAAATAACGTTCTTATCCTACATATCATATACCTACTACTATCTATACCTTTTTGAAATATGAAGCTTTCACAATACTGCCATATATGTTAAACTGGTATTTTACACTGTACCTACTATACTAAAAGCAACATGTCAGTAGAATGTAAAGCTGAAAAGAAATTCAATGTTGGGATTCCCCAGTTTAAGTTATGCATCCATAACAAAATACCCTCCTCCACTCTCTACTACTACCAGTATAGTTTGTGGCTCTTTGTATTGAATTATATTTGCAGTTTTATATTGTGTGTGTATCCTTCATCCGGCGAGAGACCTATTTTTTCTTTGTGAACACTTCATGCTACTGATTTAGATGTGATGTGACGTTTTACCTATCCATGCACAAAAAATCCATGCAGAAACTATTCTGAATTCACAATGACTGCATTTTGCAAGTCGAGTGTTACAAATCTATTGAATGAATGAGCCACTGCCTTTTTGCATACTTCATACTGTGCGCAAATAAATTAGATTACTTTCATTGTATTTCTATAATAGATGTAATGACGGGCACATTATTATCTGATCTCTCATCCGGCATTCCTTTGTATACTGTATAATGTAATTAGACCTCTGTGTATTATATTATCATACTTTGTGGCAATACCCTTCCCTTATCCCTTATACTACCTGCCACACAGAAATCCCAGGCCAGTACCATTACCAGCCACATGAAGTATTCCAATCCTGAAACAAACCACTAATAATGGATTGCCTCGTCTACAGTAGTAGCTTGAGATAAAAAATACTATTGCAAAATTTTTGGGTTGTTGCTCATTATTGCCAGAGCCAACTCCCAACGTGCAATGCTGTATAGCACGAGACCACTGTGAATACACACAGATAATGTTTGATAAATAATATTATGGCTGTTGTTTGTGTCAAAGTTGTAGCAAATCCCATTTGCAACATGTTCATCAAAGCATGTTATGTAAGTTTAAGTAGTTTACTACAATCGTAAAGCATTCTAGGGAGAACACAGGTATACTTAGAGCGTGATGTGATGTATATGGCTAACCGTATATTACAGACAATGCACCCTCACACACACACAGCCTCATTTTGCCTTTCTTGATCGTTCGTTACCCCAAAGCAAGTTGTTATGTTTTCCATTCTGCACGTTAGAATGGAAGCATGGCCATATACTAGCTGTAGATTCTTCAAGTTGTGTTGTAAAGTAGACAATGTGCATTAGCAACAATATATTATAGTATGTACACTTCAGTTAGAAAGAAATGGGGAATTCCTACTTTTCCTTCTCGTTAGTAAAGAAACAAGCGCTATATGCCTACTATCCCTACGCCGTGAGATGGCCGGTGGAATGTATAGACCTACAGAAGAGAATTGCTGAAATAAGCAGAGTTTACGATTGTATCATCTTATCTTTTCTTCTGAGCAAAAAGAGTGTAGTTGTAATAATGATGTAGTACAATTCAACGATGCACCATTTATATGTGCGAATGAAATGCCCTAGTTTCTTAGTAGAGGATATAAACTTGTACCAGCGTAATGTAATAAGTAATAACTATGCTAACTGTAGGAATCCCAAGTACTTACACGTACGTATAGAGACATAAATGTAATTAGCTTGGTAATTAGGAGTAATAATAATAAAATGAATTAAATCTCTGGTATTTCCTTACCTTGTGTGTGTAAAATCCAAAATAAAAATCCAAATTTAGAGAAACTGCTATGCTAAATATAGCTGCAGTTTTTAAAGCGTGGGGTAAAGCACTATGGATCCAGTTAAGTAAACTCACAAGTTCACAAATGTACACAGTTGCTACTATTTTTATGGTAGTAGTCTAGTAGTAGTTGTAAAATAACTATTACTTTACTTTATTGAAACGAACGGTGGTCCTTTTATTTGTATTCGATGAGTTATGTGTAGCTATTGAGCTATTGTCACTGTAATAAGTGATGAAGATAATCCGTGGGGGATATTTCTGTTTTTGCTTGTCGCAGTCAAACTAAACAAGTTTACAGTTGAATACTTCTATACATAAAATGTATATGTGAATGTATGTAAATTCTAGTAGTATGCAAAAACAAGTTTTGCATCTGATTGTATGTTATTAGTTATTAAATATTATAATACACTGTCACGTCTGTTTGGAAGAGATGTGCAGTTTGCAAGTGCTGATTGCAGAATGAATCTGTTTGGAGGGAATAACAGAGCTTAAAGGTGCTTTAAGTTAATTCCAACTCTCAGTAAACTCTGTTCGCTCTCGTGTGGTTGTAAATGTGTTGGATGTACTTATCTCTGTACGAGAGACTATGAAGAGAAAATACTCTGGTAGTAGCAATGTGTAATGTATAATGCATGCAGCTCTCTGACTTTATGTAGTTTAACTTTAGTTGTGGTGTGTGTTGCTGGTGGTGGTAATGATAATGCTTTGCCATTGCCTACTTTGACCGGCCCCTCACTCACTTGGCTCATTGGTTTACTTTTGACTTGGGAAAATCCTAACTTCCAATCTTCACTTCAAGCTTTCCATCCACATTCCCATATCCGACACTTTTATCATCCTAAACATTTTTCCTATGGCAAATCATGCCTAAATACCTATATGCTGTTAAATCTTGGGTGTAAAAGACTCTTAAGAACAGACTTGATTGTTTTAACTTAATTAAAATCAATAGAATTCCCTCACATGTTTCTGGAATTGGTTAACGTTTTGTTTTCCGGAGATTTATTTTTGGAAAATAGTTGTTGGTGGTTTTTAATAGGGATTTGCTACTTATTGCTGTGGAATTATTATTATTGTGGTTTGCATTTATTTATGGTGCATCTGTGATTTAATGGCTGGAATTTCATGAGAGAGTATGTGTTTACCCATTTACTTCTATAGTACTGTCAAATGAAGAGAGCTCATGCCATCATTTCACTGTATATCAGTACAAACACACGTATAAAGTTCTAGTGTTGTGTAAAGGTAGGATTTCCAATTCCCAAGTACATAACTTCATACTATCTGACAATACACATGTGAAGATACGTCGAACCTTTGCTTGATTACTGTCTGTGGAATTCCATTACATTTTACATTTACATTGCTAATGCACACTCCAACTCCTATACACAAAATTCACATCTTATCTACACGATACATGCAGGATTTCTATTTGCGATCACAAAATTCCCTCTACCGCTACATAGAATTACCCTAAGTACGCTTTACCAATCTTAAATACGTATTACATAGATATAATCATTACAATGCGTTCCCCAGTAGTGCATGCAATCATACCGACAGTGCATTTAGTCGATACACATTTACAATAACATAATTCAATAGCCATATTCTGCATATCAGGCAACTGTTTACATAAAATTACCACAAATGCATCAACGACAATTGCCTATGGATTTGTTTACAGCTTAAGACATAAAGAATTACGGATTGTACATGCAACTCTAAATTAACAGATTAGGAGACGGAGGTAATTAGCGTTTTTCCTTTTACAGTTCATAAACTTTAAATTTACATCAGCAACAGGACGAAATGAGACCTACCATAAATGGGATATTTGTAGTTTTCGGGAATTTTGCTGTGTAGGTTTAAGTTGAAGTGAAGTATGAACAACCAGGGGATATTGTAAGATTTCCATCACAAAAACAAAAAATCTCAATATGATTGACACATTGGGAATTCACAAATCGGCAGAACTCGTAGACTTCCTCAGGTGACAGTATATACCCTCATACGATAAGTACATGATGAATCCTACACGAGATAACAATAAATGCTCTCTGTGAACTTACGTAATTGTATTCCCCCACATCGAATTTATTATCAGAGAGATTGCAAATTACTACAACAAAGCAATACAATCTATAATCCGTAATATTATGTCAATGTACAGAATTTCCATACTCCATCATCATAATGTACCGAATGTACCCCACACAACGTCTGTCGTATATGAAACTGCGGAAAACGGAGATTGCACATGATGTGACGACAATGCATTTTAACAGAACATAAAAGGTTACGAGCTGAAATTCCCACAATGAGCATATAAGACCTTTAGAGGCTGGTTGTAAATATAGACTGTGTAATACGCATTTATTTATACATGTATATGCCACACACACACACACCAGAAGTGCAAATAAACTATCTGTTCTTTCAAGCTTGTTCTTCCCGTTTCCCACAATACATTCACTTGCATTCCACAAAAATGTCCTCATTTTTAGTATTATTCTATATATAGTACCTAAAACTCTATCAAGAGAGAAGTATGAATGAATTTACTTATGGCTTGAACATTATAAGTTATAATTAGTTTTTTGCAGTGTAGTATTTGACACTTTTATACGATACGACTATGAACTTGCAATGAAAATACATTGACTGCTATAAATAATATGCGCTTTGCACACAGACAACTGTGCAGAGAACTTCATAGGCGTAATTAGGTATGGTGTGTCACTCCTATCATCAAAATTATGTAAATAGAGTTTCCGTATTTTTATACGCAGATGTAGCATAGGTGTATGGCAAATACATACATAAATGAAGATAACAAGTAGGAAGTCACGAAAGCATGCAATTGCTAAATTTAACTATAGGAAGCACTTATGGTTAGTAAACCTCATTCAGTCATGTCATGACCATCATTATTAAAAGTGTACTACAATTAAACCACATAAAACCTATGTCATTTTGTACAATGAAAAGCTGTGCTTATGTGTTAGTCGAAAATATAATATTACGTGTATTCGGGGAGTGTGCAAAGTATAAGTACTAGGTATACTACTGAGAATTTGACATGCATCGTGATTATCCTGTACATGGTAATAACAGTAAATTTTAATTGTACGTAAGTCGTAAGCTAATTGTAAATAATAGTGTGGGAATCCCTGATTTAAATTAAAGGAGAAATATGTCTGATTAATTCTTTCGATCGTAAAAAGCATTTTTGTGCGAATATGATGGAATCTGGCCGGCTGTGATATGTCTGCTTTAAAAATATCCGTATAACCCTGGAAGAAAAGTTTTCATTTATGCTTTAATACTGTCATGTATACAATAAGTATATACTACCTGCCTAATAATAGCTAATATTTTAACCACATTCAGCACATCTTTCACATAATTTAATCTGCAATCTAGGTATGTGATGATTGATGATGTTTTACTAACTTGCTAATTTTGTTCATCTGTTTTGTTTTTACAAGTTTTTTAGTATGTTGGGTGAACTGGAACTTATAATCTGGGGATTTTACAGAAATCTAACATTTTTCATGATATACACTGTCCACATATATAATACCTATACTTAAGTCTGGCAAATAATTTTTAAGCAAATAATCCGTAAATGTCCCTTTGAACCAATAATCTATCTAGACATGACGTGCACTCTCCATGCCATAAACTGACAGAAAGACAATTTCAGTACATAGCTTGTTTTAACTGGATTTGACTAAACTAGCATTTGATTAACTGTAAACACTATCTAAATTATTTGACAGGTGAAGTGCAAATAAAGAGATTATGTAGTTACAAAAGGGATTTACAAGAATACTTGCGTTGCAATAATGTACCGAGTCGGTACACACCTACGAAAATGGATTAAATTGAATGACACTTGTTTTACGTACATAAGAAATTATCTTCAATTTGATTCAGGGTGCACTTGTACTTGTCACTGCACTGGAAAAGTTTCATGTTTCTCATACGCATGTAAATTCATGGAACTTGAAGCCTGAAACACTAATGGCATTTTACTATACGAGATATACCTTCCACACTCTTACACATTCGCTGAGCAAGTTTACATTTTCACCTCAACAAGTGTCAAAAATCGGTTTTACGTAGTACTCGAGGTTTGCCGTTTACTAAGTACTAGGCATTATCATTATCCTCGTGATACAGTAATCCCAGTTTGTTCTTGGTCAATCACTTCACGTGATACACATCCCTTGCAATTCATTGATCCTTTATTGTTGATAAAAATTAGAGATGTGCATGATGCAGGTATGTTATTAGTATTCACCTGGAAAATAAATGCAACCGAAACTGCGGAGGTTTACTCGGTAATTCATGTTTATTTACATACACATTCATTTTCCACTAGCTTTCCCATGTCACGCCAGGGTAGTTCATACTATGGTAAAATAATGAGCAATAAATAACCTGCCTGACGCAGCAGATCATATACAACGATATAAACATCATGTAACAACAGGTTTTTAACAACTTGAAGTAGTAGATGATAACGCCGTAACAGTTTCCAAGTAGGCAAAAGCAGAAGTGTGTGTAAGTTATATATAATAAGTACAATTTGTGTTTAATTCTTCTTTTTCTTACGCGCTTACTTCTACTTTCTTGTGACTTAGCTAAACAAGATTCTTTGTACTACGAAGAAATACACTGGAAAGCTGTAGAATTTATGCTGTGCATGATGGAAATAGTGGAAATAGTATCTATATACTCGATACTCGCAATTTCCTTGAACCTTATATGACGACATTGAAATACGCAGTTGATTTAGCGATAAAATATCTGCTGGCAATTATTCTCGTAGCATTTTATATTTCATATCTAAATCTCTTCACACAAACACCGTCATCATATAAATATTCATCTAGAAGCAATTTAGCAATTGGATGCGGCTTGTTCTACTAACCGCTTTTACAGGCATGCACTCACCTCCTAATTTCTGTCAATCCTAAGGGCTAATAAATCCAAATCAGTTGAATGCACGGAATTAAGGAACAGGTATATATATAGGTACCTAAGGACAATGCAATTTACTTTTATACGGTGATGCTTGTTGTGACAGCTTAGATTTAAAAAGAAAAACAAAGATGTTGACAAATTACATAATTGAACGTAAGATAATAAAAATTACAGAATACGCATTTGTTTTGAGCAGTGATGCTTTAGCTTGTAAAAAAGTAACTGATGGAGATAACCGAATCAAAACTTCGTCCTTGAAGAATAATTTGCTGCCTACACAAACGTTTGCATGCAAAGAATTAGTCATGCTTATTTTTTCACCCCTATAAGGTGTAAGTAAATGTTTAATACGAATTTACTCCTTCTGCGTACAATCAGTCAGGTTTAAGCGAAGATTGTTGTGTACAGAGATGATTTTGTGTAGGCATTGCATACGTGACGTACATTTTTAGTAACAAAGCTGACCAAGCTTTGTCTACCTAAAGTAAACATATTATACGAATCACCATTTTAAATCGAAGTTTAGTGTACTATGTACTATGTGCCAATTTGTTTTGACAATTATCTACATACGTGTGTTACATATTATTTCAAAAGAGGTATGAATAAGGAACTTAACTGGATTTGCGAATAGTCTGGAATGATAAAACTGACAAGCTATTGTAGAAAACATGGAAATTTATGAATTATTCATAGCTGTGAGCATACGTGTTATAAACTGAATTCGTTCATAGATGCAGGAATGAAAATGATACAAATGCACTTACGAATCTTATTTTTTTCATGGACAGTTTAAGTAGACGTATATTAACCATTTGCATTTCCTTCAAGTACAATAATGAGGAACAACAGGTTACTAATGAATGACAGTAATGGATGAGAGTACAGTTTATTTTCCTCCCCTCGTCATTTTTCTTAGTAAGTATCCTAATTTTATTTCGCATCATAAAGTCATAAACGATCTGGGATTTTTGCTTTTCATTAACAGTCTGCTGACCATGACTAATTCTTGTGAGTAGTACCTGCATGAATGACGCAGGAAGTAATGCGGGTCAATCTCTTCTTACTTATTAGTCAATACGGTCCAATTTGCAAATGCTTTAAATGTAAGCAAAGTACAGACCTACCCTAAAGTACCCCACTAGTGAAATGTAGATAGGTAATAGTATATTATGAGTATAGGTACTTCCTAAACCCCAATACATGTAGGTGCCATTACCTATTTGCTATCATTACAAAATCCGTAACATTGCCAAATCTATTAAAATAGTGGTTCATGCAAATAATTGTATTCCTTAATTTCCTTATTGTGTCGTGCAATCTTAGACATTATTTAAGCATCTCGATGCTTGTTCATTATTGGCAGTGTCATTAAAGTCATTAGTGACTAAAGCGATTATATAATGGCATTTTTATTGTAGAAAGTAGTTGTATACTAATGAAAATGTCTTTAAATCTGGAATACTTAATTGGGAATATTTAACTGCACATCTGTGTATGTAGTGAAGAGTTGGTGTACTATTTAATAATCTTATGTGTGTGTGAATCTGAATTTATGATGTATTTACTTTCTTGTACATAGAAATATCTCTGGCAGTTGATTTTTTGTGTTACCTACTAATTCAATTTTATTATGTTAAGTATTTCATTATCTATTCATCTTGCACGAAAATATTATTTGCCAGCTATCTCATAAATCAGTTCATTGTTCGTTGTTCTTCCTCATCTTCGTGACAGTTCAAGCTGCAGTATATTATCGTTTGTACTCACTAATATACAGTAAGGGTAGAAAATAATTATGGGAATTGTTTCCCACAGAATTGTCTAAGGTTTAGATTTATTTCATGAATTATGTAGTGTGTATTATATTACATCATGGTCGACAAGCAAGCATGCACGAATAAGTGACAGAACAAAAACTATCTATATGCCACATCATGGTAAACTTTTTTTAACCCAGAGATGCATTGTAGTTAAGTGCTTAGCTCAAATCTGTGGATTTCCCGTTTTCCAAGACACGGATGTTAAATGTGCAAGGGGGAAGGACATTAACAGCGAAAAAGCAAATAAGCCGCGAAACTCCCTGCTATACATCACAACAACATAATAATCATCACATACAACTCAGGAAGACCAGTTAATGGTCATGATGAACATGCAGAAAAATCATCAACGTATCAGCCTGAAGTTGCAAACGTAAAAGCCCGGACCCTCTTTAAACCCTTAGGGAGGATGTCTACTGTATGTTTATGTGCAGCTAATACATGTAAATTATAAAACTGCTTTTACTTCGGTATGTATTTATTATTTTATATTGAGAGTATGAAGGATGAAGAATTTATTTTATGTACGAATAGAGCATGTTATGTGTTGAGACGAAATTGCAATTAGTATGGATTATGGAAGATGTGAAGAGGTAATAAACTATCACTGCGGTGGTTTACAATGGTCCTTGTCATGCACAGTAAATAATAGCTTCGGGTAAGTCCAAACACTTTTTTGGGTATGACTGAAGGTGAGTGTGAGTCCATTCACATCTCCTAATTTTCCTTCGTACCCATTATATAAAAATCCCTACGCAATCTTCTAAACATCTACCACAATTCTTCTCTGCTACAGTACCTATTGTATCACTTACTGACTAAAAAGCACGAGGTTTCATTGAAGGTGTCTGTCTGATTGCAAAAAGCTAAAATTGGACTTACCTATACACTTATTACGCTAACAGGTTTAACGTATAGTAGCCAAATGTAGATTTATATCGCTTGTATGATGATAATTGTAGTAGACAATGCTATCAGTTGTAAAGTACAATTTTCGCATTGCAATTACATATTATATATAGATAAGCATCTTTTTATATGAGATAATATATCTCATACATATATGATGCTTTAAATGAATATACCTATGTTGTAGCACTGATGCTTGATGATTTAATTAACTCTTCCTATGACAGGTAAGGGAATCCAGGAAATTTCATGAGAACATTATGATTACTCTTTGTTCATCATTTCCAGAAGTTATTGTTATTAATTCCATTATGCATTATAGGAACTTATACTCGTTAACTGACCTGCTTGTTTTGTATATACTGCACTGGGATTTGTAATGTATATAAATATAAATTTGTGTGACTCAAATGAAGTTGGAAATTGTGTATACATTTTAATTATCTCATAATCAATTGCACCACATCAGTATAATTTTATTTAGAATTTTGAAAGTACCTATACATAATATGAACATGAATGGTATACGTTTAAATTTATGTAAGTCAGACAGTTTATTTTCTACGTTAGAAATCATTAGAACCAAATGTTGTTTAGTAATGGAAAAATTAATTGGATCTTTGCATTTATGTAATCCCAGGGAAAGATCCCAGAATTATAGTAACATATTATGGCAAGGGTTGTTGTGCTGTCGATACACTGCGTAGATTTCAGTTTAAGACATTATGCGAAATAGATAGAACAACAGAGGAACACGCAATGTTTTGTGAATTAAAAAATACGTTATATGAAATTCCATGATTGGCAAAGTGCTGAAATTGTACATTCAAAGTTCACGCAGGTATTCCCTGAAACCCTATTAATTCCAATTAAGATGACTCATTCCCTATTTAACCTATATCATGTTGAATTAAAACGGTGAGACAACACAAATACACACAATATAGAATATAGCACAGGTTTCCATGCTATACGTATGTTGTGCACAATCATCAAAGCCATTAACTCAAAGATGCATGCAATTCGAACTATAAGAAACCAAGGTAAGTCATCAAAAAACATTTAATTGTGTAAAGAATGCAATTGAGACGACTGTGAGATTTATGAAGTGAAATACGCACACGAATTATTATTACATATTATATGCATGTGAGCTAAAAAGCTTTTGTTATCAATCTCACAATAATACAATTTCATTCAATAGATTTTCCATAAAGATAAAATCTCATCGCGGTTATGATACATGAGATTATGAAATGAAACATTGAAAACCTCAACGTACTTACCAAGTACAGAAGTACCGTTCTCACTGGAAAATCCAATTTTCGATGATGATTCACGAGGTCGAAGGTAAGATCGGAATAAACCAGACTTGATGGCACAGAAACGAACGCTGTGAATTTTACATTTGTATCTGCTATAGTATTGCATCCTTCGGATTTCCTTTTTCACAAGGGTTACACAAGTATTAAGAATAGTATTACGTGTAACTCACACGAATTGAATTAATGAGTTCCAATCTTCAATGCAAATGGAATCGAGTTCTTAAAAAATATACAACCGTACTTGAAAAATCTGTTCAGCTCTGCTTCTAAGTAATTTCCAGAGAGTCAGAGTGCAATAGATTCAAGATACAGATACAATGTCTTTGACAAGCGGTTGACTACCCTTTCATGATGATTGTGCAAAGGAAACTAAACCTGTTTTCATTTATCATGAAAATAGCATTTAGTGCATTTCTAAGCTAAAGGACTACTAATTACTTTGTTTGTAGCTTGAACTAAACCATTTTGAATTCAAGGTAAAGGTGTCAACTGAATACGTAGTAAAGCGACAAATCTCTTAAAGGTTCATTCCCTTTCCATTTCTCATCTCAATAAAGAATTTCCCAGTTGATTACCTTTACCACTAATTGTAAATGAATTTCCATGCAGACAGACAGGCAGAGAGAGGGAGAGAGAGAGTAATGGAATAACCACAACGTAACAAAAAAGACATCAATCCACTTTAATTGAAACAATGTAGCGCACAAAGCAGAAAACAACACAAACTAAATAACTACACACAGTTTGCATTCGTGTGGTCCATTGCACTTTTTATTAAAAATATTTTTTGCTTTGATTTCTAATTTACAAAAAGCAAACTTTCATCAAAACATTAATTACATGAATTGTGATGCTACCGGTGTTTACAATGAATACACAAGACACATATCTTCATAACTAATTATTTACTAATTTGAAATACTAGAAATACCTACCTGTAACATTATAACCAGAATTTACTTGTTAGTGTTTTACGTGAGTTGAGTTGAAGGGATAATTTGCATTTTGTTATTGTAAACTATGGCATAATGTTAAATTTTTAAGTAGATTGACAACATATGTAAATTCAAATATGGTCAATGAGGTCATTTAGAAGAAGGTAACCCAGAAAAGGGAGGTAAACATTCTAAAATACCAGTAATAACTAAAATAGATAGAAAAACACATTAAACTAATGAAATGATAAGTAAAATACTATAATACTTAATACGCCATAATCCCAATATCTTTAATGGCAGTAGCAAGTGCCTTTGGTTTGTACTGGAATCTCGTCTTCATTTATTTCTTATTTGTACTACAGCACACGTCGGATAGATAAGATCCGACAGGCTACCTGCTTCAAAGAGTAAACTAATTACCAGATCATTATATTTAGCAACTACGCATGTTGTCCAGCAAAGAGGTTCTCCTTGTTCTTTACTCGTTGGTTTTATACCGCCTTTAAAAATGTAATGCTAATTTTATCTTACAGAAAGCAATCATACTTACAAGACAAGCGTTTCCGAAACAAGGACGCTTGTGGCTATTCTTATACATAATTTATGAGTTTTTAATTTACATTGATATGCAAAAAAGTAGAATAGTTCAAGTTTAAAACAAAGACGACTTGAGTATTTACAAAAACGAACTGTGACTATGAAAATATTCTTAACTTGTTGAATAAAACATGTGGAAGAAATATCTAAAGACGGGTTTGTGGTTTCTACAGTGCACCCCAGAATGTACACTAAATATATAATAATTCATAATTACATGCTACAAAGTATAAGTATACAGCATTTCACAGCTATAGCCGTGTATATTATGACCTATGCTTTTGCACTATGCTTGCAAACGTTTGTCTCTCATAAATAATACTTGCATTGTAAATGCTAATAAAGCATAATTATCATCATAATACCACCAGCAGCTTAAATATGTACTATAAACAAAATACCAGCATGGACTTCCCAACTTTCCACCACAAGCTCTTGCTTGGGATTTCTCAACGATCTCTCAACTTGACCATTTATTACAATAAACATTACAGATGTGATATATAAATGAACTTTTCCATGCATGTTCTTTATAGCTACTAATGCTGTAGCCACTCTCTCTCTCTCTCTTATTCTCTCCACATATGGATCTTATTATTTACCCTGCATTTAGTAGTATTATTATAGTAATACCTACTTAAATGCTCTAAACAATCAACTCGACAATACTGGTACTAAATACTTCACTGAAAGGACAATCCAGTTTGAAAATATAATTTGGTGGGGGATAACCCACAGAATTTCAGTAAACATGGTACTTAATCATTGTATGTAATAGCTTCAGGTAATGTTCCTCTACAGATATACATGTCTAATATTATAATACGACAGCAAGAGTAAAAGTAACAGCAAGAGAGCATGTAAATTCTTTTCGCCTTAAACCACAAACCTCGTAGACAAATAAGATAAATAACCTCTCATAAACGCGTTCAATTGTTTGATTAATATTTGCAACGCAATGGGCACATGCCTCCCGGTTCTGTGGGGTTTTACAAATTTTCACAAAAAGTTTATTACATAAATCATCTACAGTAATCACTTAGCCATAAGTCAAACAAACAACGTGCTGCTGCAATAAATGTTTAATGTAAATGCAAAAACTGCGTTTATCGATTATGTATTTGTATTTCCAGCCCATATCGTACAAAGCATATTGCACACGAAGAACATTAAGAGAGCGCAGTGATTTTCCATACTACATTATGTATGACACGGTACACTCCTTTATAGTAATTACCTTTTGCCTTCAGCTTTGACTTATCATTATTTACATGGTACTAATGGTACTGTATACCCATTCCCATTTTCCACGGTTACATAAGAAACTACCTCTGTATGTATACAGATTGATTTCAGTATAGAATATAAAATAGAGTTATCATTTATAAATGTAGCACACCTATACACACAGACCATAATAATATTTTAAGAACCTAAGTACATAGCGTGAGCGTTGAAACTTTTTTTTGTGCAGTAATGTTTTTTAAGAGCTAGTACATGAATGTATATGAAAATGTACACAGTGTCGAATGCTAAAAGACGCTTTAACCACTAAACCAGTCATATTTCCAGATTTCCAGGTTTTTAGCATTGTATCAGTATTTACCTACATTTATATTTCTTCCAGCCACATAGTATACTTTATAGCCATAGCTGTAGGTAAAGTTGGTACCATTATAAATGTAAAATACCTATGGATGCATATTCCACTTATATATGTAATTCAAATCTTGACAGGATATTATACAATATACAGATAGCTGTAGTAGACAAAAAGCTGTACTTTAAGAATAGAACAAAAATAAATATGTACTACCACCACAAAACGTGCAACACAGGTGTCCTAGCAAATTATACGAACAAGATATTTGTACAATATTATATACCTAAGTACGTTCATTGGATTTGTTCGTGAAGAAGAGTATTCTGTAGTAGTTGAGATAAAGGAAACAGATAGTCTGGGTAGAGGTGTTACTATTTCTATAGTAGATACCTATATCACACTAACTACACGCAAGCAGATAGAAGTTTAATGTAAGTACAGGTATAAATGTACAGCTTAAAGCATATAACTGTGTACATAATATTATAAAGGCACAACTATAAGGAAGGATGATTATGGTCAATTTCAACTCTTCAACATTCTACATCCATCATGCATAGGTATCGTTGAGTTTTGTGATGTGAACTTGACTGGGGAATCCCCGAGATCGTTTCTCTTTTCTCATCTCTCTTATATTTATTCTATGCCTCTGGTAATGTCACGCCATTATCCGACAGAATTGCTTTTACGATTTGCATGATAGTTCTAGTATGTTTACAGCCAACGTAATCTCGTCTTGTCCAACTTGCCTGGCCATTATCTGCAGATTTCCTTTTTCATCTCTGTGACTGTTTATAACAAATATATTATAGTAATCGCATTTATATCTGTATATCTCCAAGTAATATGCATTATCATATTGATTTGAGATTTACAACGCATCAGCCATACCATACTCGTACTATAATGGTTATATCATGGATTTTAACGTATATAGTATGGGTAGAGATAGTTTAAATTTTGTAGACACAAAACTTTGCAAAGATGTTATAATTGTAGTAGTAATAGTATATGGTATAATATAATGTGCAAATATTATATGAAGGTAACTAACTACAAACTCTCAAGTGGTACTCGTCAATTGGCTGTACGTACAGCATATAGTTTAGGCTTTTGCAAAGGTAAGTATATATCATTTATTATTTAGCAGTAAAATGCAGATAGTATATAAGAACGCAGGCAGGTACACAGGAAAGTAATAGCAGAACAATCTGATATGTTTAAAAACTATCAGTACATCCATGAAGTTACCACTACCACTGTACGAAACCATTAAAATTTTATACAACAGTACAGTGGAAACGAGAGATATGAGCTTAATCGCACGTCTGCCTGCTGTGTTTCCCCAAACTCTTTTATTGATAGCAACGACTTCCCCTTCCTGTCATCGAAATCTTTGTTGCAGACTGTAGAAACTCTTTGATGCTCACACAGAATACAGAAACAACTTTAATGACTTTTAAAAAACGCTTGGTGCATTTAGGAGATTCAAAATAAAAAATAAATTGCTTTATGTGAGTCGCTGTTTTGTCACAAGGCATTTTGTTTGTCACGATCGTTTTTGTCCATTGTGTAGAGTAATAATGTGTTGCGAATTGACAGATGTATATAAGAAATTAAGTATCTGCATTGCATCCTGTGAACTTTTATTTGTTTTTGACCTTGATCTAAAATGTTTACTGTTTTTCCTCCATGCATAATGTTCGTGTGAGAACACAATTTAAAAAGCTAATTGAAATTAAGTTTTTCTTGGTACTTGTCTCACAGTTGCACATGGGCGTGTATAATAATAATGGCAGCAATTAATATTCAGCTTCTATTACGCTTTGCTTTTTACAAGAATATTAACTATACTTAACTGATGTCATTAAATCCGTGTATAACAAAACCGCGTGCGTATAGTATGGAAAATGCGCAGGGAATTGTTGTAGAGATAATTTTTAGCATTATTACAATTATGTTAGAAAATTACTCCCACAAAATGAGTCATGCTGTCTGAATTAAAGAAAAATGCACGATTTGTAAAAACATT
>JABASD010000388.1:0-81627 GCA_019776165.1 Pogonognathellus flavescens
GCAAAAAGATTCTCTACAAGATGTGTATCATGGTTTATTTCACAGACCTCTGGATTCTTCCACAGAGGGGGGCGCAGAGGTTATTTCCGACCGTGTATATCAATACAAGCTCTGGTATCTATAACGCTGCACTACTGTATTGTACCGAATCTTACGGTCAAAATGTTTCTGTGTCCGTAGTATAGCGAAGTTTCGGATTGTACTGTAATTGAGTATATTACTGCAATGGAACTACGAGGGAGAACCTCTAGTATTATTTGATTTGAATCATTGTATGATTTATGTCATAGAGATATTTAGCAGTTTTATTGCACAGTGCAAAATGCATTTCCCCGAAATAGTTTCCAGTATGTATTTATATCTCAGACATCGTTTTCTAATCTTTACACTATACATATGTATGAGAGAACAATATGGAAATGACTGTTCTATAATTATCCATAGGTAGTCAACTTGAAGTAAAGTGCACTGCAAATACGGGCACTTGAAAAATGAATGCTTAGTCAACTACTACCATTTTCCATATTGAAACTGAATAAAAGAATGTAGGTACAGATAAGTAAGTATAATAGTAGAGAAAAGCAATTTAATTCTAATTGATTTTTCTTTAATGAAGTACCTACCTATTCTTTGTCCAAGTTTATATTGACACTAGCTAATTTCACAACATACTATATCTATGAAAAATGAAACTATCTAATTAATCTGTCTTATATAGGCAATGTAACTTTTCAGTAAAACAGGGTAAAATATTATCGACTTTTTCATGCAGAAAAAGAACAAAATTCTCCCACTATGCACTTGATGGAGACATAAAAGTTTATTTTGCGTAGTTTCCTCTCTTGCAGTATAAAAATACCCAAAAATGCAAAAGGTTAAACATACATGTACCTAGGTATGTTATGTAGTATGTGTTTAAAAAATTGTAAAGAACATTTATTTTTATTAGCTGACATATTTTCTTTGTCTTTTCGTCAATCTAGCATTCCAGTTATATTCCACTTAAAACAGACTTAGATTTTAATTGGCCTGTGTACGTAGAAAATCAAAGGTTTAATTTCTATATTCGTCTATTAGGGACAACGGGAGGAGCTTTCATGTAAATGTAAATAGGAAAATTGCTACCTTTGTACTATAGCTGTATACCTTGACATAGAGTAATGCAAAGGGAGTTAGGTAGAGTATATAACTGCATAACCCAATATTTTCCTTGTACAATATAATCCCTATTACTTACAGAAGTTACGCAGCAAATGTGTAATTTCATGCTGGTTGTATAGTCACATTGCACATATGCGACATATCAGAAGAAGAAAGCAATTCTTGTTTATAAATGACTTTGTTACATAATACATGTCAGTAACATATAATAGTAAAAGGAAGGCGCACATTGTAAAAAAGAACGACGGAGAAAGGCGAAGTTTGTATTTATTATGCATTTTACGTGTAGTATCTGTTGTAGTTCAAATGGTATTAGTGTTACCAGTTTGAATTGGGAAGTGTAAAGTGTGTATCAGTGTGGGACATAAAAGTATATCTGGAATATTACAGAGGCGCTACTAATAGATGTGTGAACGTAAAGGTGTGCGTGCTTGAAACAAATTATCGGGAATTGGGAATAATAAGGCACCTTCGTTTGACTGTCTTTTGACCCAATCTGTTCTTTCGGAAAATGAACGCTGTGTGTGAACACAATACACCACATCGTACAAACGAGGACTCCCAAAATGTCTTATTGTTGCATTATGGAATATTACTAATAAATGCAATTGGTAAACGCGTGCCAGCTGCGTGTGCTCTTCCGTTGTCGTCCCTCGTCCTATAAGCGAGGAATAAGGATATAGCACAGTTGTTATTAGCTCTAGCTCTATGTGTGTTATTTCTGTAAGTAGAGCAGCAACTACAGCTTCTATGTGCAATATGTGCTCCTGCAATGTGTATTTGTCCCACACAAACACACACAAACACGCTACAGGCCAAAGCAACTAATCGGAAGTACGTAGAACTAAATTGCTGTAGGAATACATGTCCAGCCAATCTTAACTGCACTGCACATGGAGAAAACGACCCATTTCTGACACCATTTTCACTCCTATTCAACAATTTCCTGCGTAGGCCAAGTTACCAAAAAGCCAGACTACTATACTAATACATTTACAGAATCTAAGAACGTCTTTCAATATTGTTACAAAGGAGAAAGAAAGGTCGTTCTGTATTTACCACATTAAATAGAATTTCTCTTTTTGATGAAATGTAAAAATGAGGTTTTTAGAAAGTCATTTTCAAAAGTGACGAGAAAAATATTATCGGAAATACAATTGGAATTAAGCGTTTGTGTGTAATACTACATACGATTTAAGTGAACACATGTAATACCCATCTAGTTGATTTCGTAATGGGAATGTTGTAAAATGGACACGTAAGGTATTTTCAGGGTTTTGTATATGAATTAAGGAGGTGATGATATCGCAGTGTAATTTACTTTGTCGGACAGATGATGACAGAATAAAGTAGCGTCGAGACAAAGAGCTGTACAAATGGTCGTAATTCGTAATTATTGCCATTAAATTATTATGAGATTTGTTAGTAGGACACACCATCCATTCATATGCATTGTGCTCATTTCACATTCATTCAAAGAATGCTACCGCCCCACTAATTGTCTGCGTGTTTGGCCTGTCTCTCAGCCTGTACTTAAATGTTAAACACAGCACACTATTCGCGTGAAATTAACCTAATATTTTATATAGTAATGCGATTAAAATTCCTTATAATGAGCTACCTATATATACGCTTACATACTATGTACTAACGTTAATAGCTCAAACTGATAACTATGTATAATCGCACTGATTGCAATGCAACACAAAAATCACAAAAGCCAATGGAATATAATACTTTTGAGTAATGCATAAAGAAAAAGCTTGAATTATTATGTGGAAATGTGAAAGCTAAATACTCATTTTATTCAAAATCCAAGGAAAACTTTTTTCTACGTAAGTAACGTCCGATGTACAGATAATAAAGATTTTGATCCAATGCATTGGGTTTTATGACGATGAAATAAGCAATAACTTCTTTAATCTTAAAATTATTTCTTATTGTATTAAAATATTAACTTTCAACAAAGAGTTGGGTTAACCTAATTCGTTCCGTTTTAACAGAATTTGTTTTTATGTTTTATTTAAAATGCTGTAGTGTGTATTTAAAGTGGAGTAATCTTATAGGCATAGTAGATGATAAGTCAAGATACAGGTATACATTGGTATTAGTAGATTATATAGGGAGAGAAAGTGGTGCTATTGGGAACACACGTTATCTGTGGTGGTGTTTGGTGTGGTGGATTTTGTGTTGATATTGTTCCCAAGAGCGCGTGCTTTTCTCTGATAGTCTGATATGACATGGTGGCTGTGGAATTATACAGCCTTTGCTCAAAGATTAACAAAGGACAATAATTTTGTGACAGAAACAAAAGTGGTAGTCGTGCTGTGTGTAAAGTACAATAATAAAGCTGAATGCTCACACAACAAATAGCAACATCAGTCTCTCTCAGTTGTAGTTCACTCTCAGTCAATTCTCAGTCACAATTCAACAAAACAATGGAATGCAATGTTCAGAATCAGAACATTGAAAATATCTCCCCACCACGTGCGCCCAAGACCCACACAGAACAACACACGCTGGCAAGGCACAGAAATACAATGTGATGATCTTGTCGTCGCCTTCTGCTTTCTCTCTTCGAATTCCACAAACTAAAGTACTTTACTAGATTTTACCCACCACCGCCACACACACCGTCAACCAAACCACAACTCGCCAACAGAACACACACATACTTTCTGTTCTCCAAACGTACTAGGCCTAAGGCTGCCACAGATTTTAAATATGATTTCAGCACAGCGAATTCACACACATAAATAAAAATTATGATTTCCAAGCCAAAAAATAATGCAGTAATAAATGTATTTTTTAAAGGATTAGTTTTAGAATATGAACATTTTGCGTTTTTAATATAGTTAAGCAATTAGAAATTTAATTGGAATAAGATGTGAAAAAAGGTTATAACATTTTTCTTACAAGTTTTTAACGTATGAGTGCTCCTAAGAATTTCAAAATTTTCAAAAACTGAAGGCTGGCATTATTTCCGGCTTTTAAAAGTAGCTTGAGATGAGACTGTAGCCATCAATAAGTAGCGTTTCTGACAATTTTGAGTGTATCTGGCAACCTTTAGCATCATAGTCTCAAAAAGCATATTATATTTATGTCTGTACAATTATTTTGATTTCATAGAGAGTGACTATACCGCATACAGCTACAAATACACACAACTAGCCAACTGTGGTTTCGTTTCATCATTATTTACTTTATCATAATAGAGCTTTGAGAGTCACTTAATGCTCCCCTGGTATACTTCTATAATGTGCTGTATATACACACTCTCACTGCGTAATATTTTCGTTCTGCAAAAGGAAAAGCAGCAAGCCTCCCACAATGATAAACATTAATGTTCATTTCGCTTTTCGGCTTTCACTGTTCTTACGTTTGTATGTATAAGTATACCGTATATGTAATGCATGCGTGTAATAATAAGTATGATACACCTATAGAGATATTATTAGTGCACATTCACATATGAACAGAACTCTTATAAACTTATAATATTTCATATCCATAAGCGTGTTTCACCAACACGAGAATGTTTCTTTCTCGGGTGGTTGCCTTTTGCTGGTTTGACATTCCTTTTCCTTCTCTTTCTCCATAATTACACGTTCGAGTGTTTCATTGAATTAAGAATTTCTTCATAATTCATACATCGGAAGTGAGACCCGGTAACTTAGCCACTAATAATGCCACCGTGTTTTACAATAATTGTGAATTATACGACTCACATTAAGAAATGACTTAAAATTAGTCAACGCTCCCCAAAGAAGATTTTTTCTCTTCAACACGATTTCTCATTTGTGCATGAATTTCTCTACGCATTTGTTACTATTTATACACACATGTGTTGTGCACATACAAAGGTGTATATACATAGAATCTGTTGGGAACCCGCATGTACAAAGGGCCTTCATCGGGAAATAACCCATACTTGCTAATATTATACTTCTCCGCTCTGCTCTGTTTCATATTTTCAAGACCCTAGAAAATGTAGAATTTTGTAACAAGTTTAGTCATTTAATTTACACATTACAACTAATTTCTCACACAGATAGCTTTTTATTGTTACATACAATACAATGTGTGATGTTGGCCGAAAATTTATTTACACACGTTGATATAAGTTTCAATTTCATTCGTTTTTGTTTACATTTACCTAGTACTTATTGCAGCATTAGGCAGGAATTTGTAATACCATTTTCTTTGAATTTCGTCGCTAACTGTTAGCATAAGCTTAGCAAAACGTGAGTTTTGTGCACGAACCCTGAATTATGAAAATCGTAATCGCAATCGCATTTCCAAAAATCTTTGCTTCTGTCACTCTTTCATTTACTTTACAAATACAATGCCAAACATTCACCACTATTTTTCTTTACCTTACGAATCAAGAGAAATTATGTGAAGGCATTTGATAAATGTATTGGCATACGATGGTAGCATAATCATATTTTTCCCATTTCCCCACAAAACACGTAGACATTGTTTGCATAACCTACCTATGTCGATTCTGTGTGCGATTCTTTATCTTTTGCATAATACGAATGTGGAGATTACATTGTCGTGATATTTCCGAGTAATGTTTGCAATAACTTCTATTGAAAGGGCAATTTTGTACCTAAATTCACAATTACATCACATAGGCAATCCATTTATATGTTACAAATACGCATATACTCTCTCCCTTTGCATTTACTAAATCCTTCGGATACTCTAATTCTAAAATGTGAAATAGTATAGATAAGTGTTGTGTTCGGAGGATACCTAAATGAGTATTATAGCAACGGCTATATAGAGTGATGGTATAATATATTACGTGAGATTGCCGTATTGTGAAAGGAAACCCACGCAAAAGTTCTAATTCCCATGACTAAAGCTAAAGTGATACTAGAAGTTGTATATAGTAACTGTGTGTGCATTTTATATTCGATTTGTGACGTGACACTTAATTTACCAGTGCCAATCTTGCCAACAGCAGTTTACTCAATGAAACTTGCTCCTGCACAGCCATCGTGCAAAATTTAATGTTTAAATACATGTCAGCACCACTGTTGACGTAACGCACTGAATTATTTGCATCTTAATTCAATAGAATTAAATGTACGACATTTTACATGCTACTTAAATTTATTCACTCACTTCTACCTTCTTCCTACTCCACTCCTACCAATACTACCTGTATGCAAATCAAATCACCCACGTGAAATCCTTTACCCGTTTACCAGTGTTAACTGAATGCAAATTCAATAGACATTAAATATGCATTGTAAATACACATACATCTTCCTATGTAGTAGTACTACTAGAGATGCTAACGACAAATGCTGCAAATTGCATCTTCTCATTAATCTTTAATCTTAATATATATATATAGCCTTTATTATATATTTCAACGCATATACAATTACCAAAAGCCATTCTTACAATTACATTACATACCGTATTTCCTCCATTAAACCGTAGGACTGTTTTTCGAAAATCGAAGGATCTAGTATAACCCCTCGTATTATAAGAGACTACGGTTTAATTTGGACTCACGGTTTGTCACAAATGAAAAAATAATATATTATTTTACAATGTATTAGGCAATTTAACACTCAAATTAAATAGCATAAAAATAAATTTTAGTGTATAAAATATATAGCTATAAATAGGCTAAAACGCTCTGTTTCTATTCCCCTCTTTTTAAAGTACGTATGGATCAAAAGGCTTAAAAATTATATCAAAACAAGTATAACACAGAAAAGTAAAAAAGAGAAAGTTTTTAGCCAATTTGTACCATGAACTTCTGTTTCCCTTTTTCTTTGCTCTTTCTACTGATAAACTCAAGTTGCATGTAGTTCAGCTTGTATTAACGTGTACCTACTCTCGGTGTATGTGTAGTTCAAACTGGCTGTATTTCTAATGTAGTAATACAATATGTTCAAAGGTGGGAATTGTGTTTTGTGTATGTGAAGTGAAGCGGGGAAGAGCGTTTGTATTTCACCCATGCAGTGCGAGAGAAGATAGTCGTGTCGTCGTAGTTTTCTTTGGCTCAAGAGTTTAATGAATTTTTAATTGTCTCTGGGAAAGTGTTAAGGAGCAAAAGCAAGCGGCAGCACTCACTAAAACTTGTTAATACTATCCTGCACAATACACACATGCATACACATACTTAATACAAACAGTACACGAGAAATAATACAAGGCAAGGATGGGGCAAGCAAAGGATGCGCCACATTTCCACAGTTGTTTTATGTTTTTACTTACAAGGGGAGGACAGAAAACGTTCTACAAAGTTAAATACCTAAATAACGAACAATATTCATGAAAACAGAAGTTACTTATTGTCATTTTATAGGGAAATCATCTTATTTCATTTTGAAAGTTAATTTATCACCTATATAAGCCTTCTATTGAATTTCATAGAATTAAAGTAGACAAATAAGAAAATTAGTGAGAAAAATTCTTAATAATAATTCATAATAAAATTCGAAAAACTTAGCAGAGTTAATTTGCAAAATTAGTTGCAATTCTAGAAAAGACAATTAGAACAGTAAGTTAAGTTTTTCTCATTTTTGAAGCTGATACTCCAGTTCCAATCATCCCCATGTATGCAAAAAGGTTTAAAGGCGTAACTAGGATTTTGAAATGGGGGCCTAAGAGTTTGGTGGGGGAGGGGCGGGGTGTCTCAAAGATTAAAATTAACCCTTTTTCAAATAACCCAATTTTTTACATTCTGAGAGGGTTAAGCCCGGTGAGCCCGTATACGATACGAGATACGCCCTTGACAGGGTTACAATATACTCTTACATAACACTACAGAAGTATAGTTTCAATAGAACAAGCATTAACCACGTTCTTGCATAAGGAGCTCTCTCCGTGTTTTGTGAATTGTTGTGAGAGTATTGTGCTCCTTTTCTCCCCTTCTCCTGCTGCTACAAATAGTAGCCTGTTTAATACTCCGTTCTGCCGTGTTATGCTGCTACTGTTAGTGTAGGCTCGGTCTTTCACACATATTCTCAAGCTGTTAAATTTAGTTTAGTTTCTTCTTGAGTCTTGTCTTACTTCTGAATGAATGAATATGGAAAATAAGAAAGGAATGAAATGGAAGGGGAAGGAAGGCAACTTTATAAATTCTTTGTTACTCTTCCTTTACTCTTCTACGGTGAGGGAATAGTTACATAAGGAAAGAGGCTACGCAGGATAAGGATTACTATAAGCAAAATCTACTGGCTTCGTTTACAACATAATACGAGAAGGTATTAAAGGGAATGAATGGAAAACACCACATAGTTCTCCCTACGAGTCCTTTGCATAGAATATCACACAATTTAAGATTCTCGAAGAATCATCCACTACTTCCTACACTTACTCTGTAACTTATAACTGCTACATATAACTTACACGCAGATATTAGACTGATAGTTGCACATAATAAATAAGCGTACATATAGTAGGTATTCCATACCCTTTACAAAGACTTTATTACTGTTTACAGCATATAAATATTCATCATTCTGTATGACCTTACTCGAAAGGTTCCTCCCTTATTCAAACGCACCCCATACAACACTTCGTAACATTTTCGGAAACATAATACTACTACATTATGCTAGTATGAATATTATAGTGAAACTACACGCATTATTCTCATTTTTGTATTATTGTCCTCGTAGTATTGTTAAATGCAACTGTAACTGTGCGTTGCATCCCCGACGAAAGGATATAGGACCTCTTATAAAGCTATTCGTCATAAGAAAACAAAAAACATGCATTGTGTAGGTATATTATGTTGTGTTAAGTGTTATGCATCCTTTTCTCACAAATTGCTTACATTATTTATGTACTGAAGTATTAAAAGCTGTCATGTCACCAGGTTCTTCTTCCTTACTTTTGTAATACACTTAACTGTCATGTTTTTGATTGCTTTCTACTAATTTGTGGTGTAATACATGGGAATACGAGCAACACACTTAGATAGTTACACCTTTTTTATTAGAATATTTACAAGGCATAATTCAAATAAAGTACAAACTATTTTCTTACTATTTTTATTGAGAAAAGAATTTTTAACATAGCATTTTCCTAGAGGTGTTCTATAATTTACATATGTATGTACGTAATACTAAATATAGCTCAGCGAGTTCCTCTGTTTTTCAACGCAAATGCTTTTTAACAAAAATAAGTTTCGTGTTAGAGACTACGTTAAGTCAGATCACTTTACAGTAGCCAGGAATGGTGCAAATTTAAATTATTTAAATATTATGTAAAGTATTCTTATGCATTTTATGCATACATGGAGTATATTACACTTAGCAATCATGTCTGGGTGTAACATTATTAGAAGAGCAAGTTTAGACTTGTTATGTATTGCAATATGAGGTTGCATTAATGTGTAGTACACGTAGAAGTGTGTACTTCGTTATGCATGTAAAGTGTATTTTCTTATGAAGCCAATTTCTTGGTAAGAGATATTATTATGCTACTGGTGGTGGTAGTTGTGCTCCTTAATAATCAAGGTGCACACGTTGTGTTAGCGGGTTGCTTGTGTAACCCTGCTGTTAAAGAAGTGTGTGTTATTGTATGAGAGAGAGAGAGAGAGAAAGAGAGTCGCGTCACATTGCATCACTTTTAATAAGCAATCATATCACCTCTGTCGGATATGTACGTAAATAATTTAAATAAACTGTTATTACGTGTCATTATATGAGAACTTGTGCAACCGGCTCTTTATGTATTTGGAAACTAATAATGAAAGTCTCGACGACCAGAAATATTATCAAGTCTTCTGCTTCTACTACTACAAGAAACAAAGCAGTCAACGTAACGTAATCAAAGAAAGTTGCCTACAGTTGCGAAAATAAGAAGGAAAATAAGGAAATAGTCACCAAAGGAAATTACAGCTTGTCTCTAATATGTATTAATGGCTCTCTCAACTACCTATCTATACATTATTATGCTTAATGTGTATTGTATGCAACCAAACTACAATTCTTCCCATCTTCTACACTCTCTCAGATTCAAATTCTTATTATATTTTCATTACCAAGCTAAAAATTACAACATTCATTAATTGCCACATCTCAGATGAAAATTACTACTCATATTACGAAGGAAAGTTGTTAAAATTAAATACTTAACCAGAGCATTGCGAAAATTTGTGATATTTAAATGTTAGTTTGAAAAAATATACTAAATTTTGAGTTTTCCCAAATGAATCATGTAATTCTTGTTAAAAATTAATTTTTCTCAAGACACCTATATTATTTTAACATTAATGGTTCCATTCTAGTAAGTAAAAAAATAAAATGTGCAAGGAAAATAGAAAGATAAGTGTAACATATACTGTAACGAATTTGAGTCTCCGTTCTTCGATGAAATAAAAAATATTAACTCCAATTTTCATCCAATTTCTTGTTGGAACACTTTTGGCTAATATTCTTATAAAAGTTTACACATACTATATTATAGCTGTTGGCTTAATATACTTATATAGACAGTAAACGTATAGCACATGGTTTTAATACATTTTGTAAATTATCCTGTTGTAGCAATTTAATTCAGGGAAAAAGCAATCATCTTGTCTGACATCAATTCATGAACAAGCCATAAGTATACATCGCCTCTACTTTTCTGTCATCTTCCTACTTGTCAAGTTATATTAACAGTATGTATATATCTGTTCATGAATTCTATTTAATTTTGCATGCATACGTTTAGTCCTATGTACTAACAGTACATCTACTAACACAACTAATCAAAAATTTTCTGCGAAAGCAATCTGAGGTTAGTATATTGCAGGTTCAGCACAATATAGCACACAAGTAGGGGAGTTGAGTCAGTAAGTGTTTCAAAATGGAAATTGAGAGTTAAATTGAAGGAAGGTTGGTTTGACAGTTTCCTGAAGTTCAGCTGCTTCAACCTAAATAGGTATTCTTGTAAGAACGAACAGTGATTGAAAATCTCTACACAAATAATTTCACTAGGGATTCTAACTGCGATTATCCATCTTCAAATTTAGTTTGATTCACTGTGATTTTTAAGTTTATCCTTCATTATTATTATACACCTGTAATTCTATACATTCTTCATCGCATAGGTAGTCAAAGTAAATACTCTACCGTGAGAAGCATAAAAATACTGAAATGATACAGAGATTTTTTCCTTTGTGGACTTTCACCTTTGTTTTCCCCAAATTTTTGCACTACATTTTTTGAAATAAGGATTTAAAAACTTTTATAAGATTAATTTTTGCTCTTTCTTTCATTTTTATTTATTACATTTTTGTGAATTTCAATGAAATCATGAAGCGATAAAAAATCCTAACTGTGTATGCATTAGGGATCAAATAAATGCGACTTTTGACCTTAACTGTATATTATGATGATATAAATGAGATTTAAAGGGTTGATATAGTTATTTGTAATCGTATAGGACATGCTTTGTGTGTAGGAAGTAAGTATGTTGGGTTGTGAGACAAATTATATGGAAGAAGTTAAATCTAAAGACTTTTAGAGTCGAAGAAGACTTGGAGAAGTGAGTTGAACACCTTTTGCTTTGCTTTTGCTGCGTTATCGAAATTTCATGCGGGGGGTCCTCCCCGCAAAGACAAATCCAATCTTGGCCTTTTAGTAGCTCGGAACACAATGGCTCTCGCAATATGGAACATGTCGTGTTTCCATGTACTCATTCAACGACTCTGCTGTTGTGTGGTGACTGGAAATGTACCTTGGATGTATTAACCGACCAACTGCGCGAATTGCCATCTAAAATGCCTTTTTCCCATTATATTCTTGTAACCTTTACTTATGTACTTACCACATTTCTACAACTAGTATATAGAAATACATGTACCTATGTGGATATAATATACACCCTGAGAAATAAATGGATTTAGTAAGCCGGAGAAAGCTTATGTGGAATGGATGGGCTATCTCTGTACGTGGTGAAAGCCAATCCACATTTTCCAAATAAATAAATTGCAAAGGCGTTTTCCCATCACAAAAGTATTTTCACACTCGCATTCATCCTAACTACAAATTGACAGACTTGCTTTGTTTTTTATTTATTTCAAAATGCTCTGCTCTTATTCTCTTGCTACAGAAAAACTAACAAATAACATCAACTTATATCATCTCCTCCACTTTACTACTTTCACTCATCCTCAGAGTTACTCCACCTTTCTCTTGATTCTTGTCCATTAGTGCAGCCAAGACCTTTTCACACCGAATACATGCTTACATCAATATACTACTATATCAGCAATCACAAATCAAATACATTTTTTCATTTACTTTCACAAAACTTTCCTCTTCAGAATGATTCCACGAAACCATTATTTACGAACTACCATGAGAAATGGATAAGAGTTACCAAATGTTGCAAAAATACTTCATCCCTTTTAGTAATTTTGCATACTCGAATAAAAAATAAATATTCGCACGCAAAGCTAAGCGTGGAATATTTATTTTTTGCAAAAGGCTGTCATTTTTCACCGCGAGGTATTTTTAGCCCCAATAGAATTTTATTACAGCACATTTTATTCTAGTAAATTGTGGTTTATGTGTAAAAAATAAATTTATACCTTCACACATTCTGTATTATGATTTACTTAATGGGGCAAAATAATTGTCACATTATTTTCCTACTGGTCTGTAATTTTAATGGCGATCAAAATTCACGGCGACGAAATGTGTTTCTATAAAGCGTACAAAAATTCTGCGGAAAAACGCTGTTGGAGACAGAATGTGCTGCTGCGATAAATATTTCTTGTGAATAAAGTCAAGTTACAATGAAAGGTCTTCACTGCATCTTTCTATCTCGTTCAGTCTGCGTGTGATTGAAAAGTTTCTAATTTAGTCACAGTTAGTTAGTCAACTCGTAGACTGATGAGAATTTTCTTATGTTTCCCACTAGTGTCTGTCTGTTGTGAAATAAAACAGTTCAACTTTGGATCGTGTGTTGAATATACACATGCACAAGCCTTTCAGGAATAAGAACAGCAGCCAGAATTCTATCAAGTGAAGCTTGAGCCATTTGTTTTTAGGTAAATTGATTCTAACCATTAAAGATGATTTTATGCTCTGCTTGACTCCACTCTGGGCTCACTGTGTGTAGTAATAGTGGCATTATTCCATTGTCACACAGGACTCTCTCTGCGCGTCTTAAATGTTCGCATAGAATTTGGTGAATAGGCTGCCACAAGGAGAACGACAATGTGATGAACTTCGTGGTAAAAACTTGAGAAAACATCCCTTTCTATTTGTCAGGGCTTTGCAACACACACTAGAAGCAGCAGGAAACTTTCTTGTGGGGCTTTCCCTATTAAGACTGCGGTTAAACTCGCTTTGGCTTCAGCAGCCCAAACACACACGCTTTCACGACTTACACATACACACAGAACAATCTCATTCTGTCTAACAAATTCACTTTCACCACGACTTAAATTACACTTTGTTTTACTAAATCCATCTCATAGTAGTAATTAACGTAAGATTTCACACGGGTTAAATCACACTGTTTTACTAAATTGCTTTAAAATTTTCAATTGTGATGAAAATGACAACAAAAGTAACAAAGTGTTTAAACGATGTTCCTATACATGATCCTATATGATGATGATATGATGATCAATCGATCCTATTTATTTTTCAAATTATGTTGCAATATTTTTCAGGGCAAATGCAGATTTTATGTTACTTTTATTTTGTGCCTGTAAGTTAAATTGTCTGCAGCGTCTTGAGTTATATGAGTAAAATAATTCTCGTCGACCATAGTTGTATTTTTTTAAATATCGCTTATAGAAGTGTTTCAAATTTTCATTTTTGAAGTAGTAAACTTTATGGGAAATCAATGTCGTTTGTGCAATCATTTTAATGTAATTTTTTTACTTTTCGATATTTTAAGCCATGTTGAGGTTTCATAGACAGAAAAGTAAATGTTGTGTCTTTACCTGAGTCAAAAATGTAAATTCTAAAATTCATATCGGTTTCATTTTGTCTACAGCTTTGTGAATCTCATTGTGAATTTTATTAAAATGTGAGAATTGACACAAGCGAGTTTTTGGATGGTGAAGCTCTTATTTGTCTATTAGTGACGAAAGAGTGAATTTGTGATGTAATAAGGCTAAAAACAGGTGGATGGGGTAATAAGAAGAAAGGAGAGAAGGCAAAACCAAAGAGACACAGACAGAGAGCTTATCTCTTTTGCCTTTGCCTTATTTCCTTTGACTCTTTTTCCTTCCTCATTTCTTCTTCATAATTTCAAAGTGTTTTTTCAACTGGAAATACCTAGTGGCTTACATCTCCCGTTTTGCCTATCCCCACTTTATAAATACCTACTACTCACTCTCATATATTATTAGCATTATGAATGAATATATCTTCGCAGTGTATATTAGCTCTTTTTGCATGCTCTTGCACATATTTTTGACTTTAAGACAAAGGAAAGTAGCTGTAGTTACGCGCAAGAGATAAGAAAAAGGAAATATGAAGGGAAGTGAGAAAGAGAGAAGACAGAACGTTGAAATAAAGAAAGCGAGACGAAGCGGAAGAGAGAAAAGAACAAAAAGCCTTACATGTAATACTTGCAGACAAGACACACACACGCACAGAATTGGATGACATGGCAAGTCGTACGTGTGTACAGAATAAATGTGAATAAGGGTCGCCAGAAATTCATAAAATATTTTTAAGGACGCAGTGTTAAATAATTTTATTTAACGCTGTATGTATTTAAAAAAGCAATGCTCGCTATACAGTTAAGTACCTAAAAGAAGAGCTATTGCGGAGAAATACTTGGAAAAAGGAAAAATTTTAATTTTGTCAACTTTATGGATACTAAACAATAATGCCGACAATTTTTAAGCAACTCCCTTAAGTATGCTTAAAAAATATTTTCGTAACAGTTTAAGTATTTTTATTTTATTTTTTATTTTTTATTTATTTACTGCTTTTTTGGCCATCGGCCCTTGCAAAGATCATAAGATTTAAACGTACATATCATAAATACATTTTAAATCATCAAAAATAGTAGTAGTATAGAATTTGAAGAGAGGATTTGGGGTTAGTAGTAGTATTTCACATTTATATAATTAATTGGTGAATATGAATAACATCGATCCAAAATTTGTACATGTTTGTAATAAACTCTTTTGTATTAGAATATTTTGCAAAAATTTCCGCGAATGATCTGTCCTCCTCAGGGATATCAGCAAAATAATTTGCTACATAGCATCTACTAGGTTTTAGCGTAGGACACTTCATTATAATATGTGTTAGAGTTTCGGTTTCATTTAAACCACAAAGTGGACAATTTACATTTGTTCTAACTAAAGTCCCATGTAGCCTGACATACAGTTTATTTAATCGTAATTGACTAAAAAGTGATATTATGTGTCTATTATAGCTATTTTTTAAGTACTCTTCTTGTCCTACCTTAGTTTTAATAAATCTATACATAGGAATGTATTCACTATTTATCATTCTAAGTACATCGTCGTTTTTGCATTTTGTTTGGAATTTCGATATTAACTTGGGTATCGAAGTTGCCAATTCATTTGCACTTGTAGTATGTACTAAATTTTCTTCTCCGATGTATTTCAATAGCTCCTTCAGTTGTAGAATCCAACAGTATTTAATTTCTGCATCAGGGGCTAGGCTCCACTTTATTTGTTGTTGTAGGCACTGGAACATGAGCGAAGATTCCTCTGCTTTCAGGAGTTTATGCCAGAAGGATAGGGTTTGTTTGAAAATTTCCACTTTTAGTTGGGGTACATCTGTTTCCAGCCTTAAGAAGTATTCTGGGGTTGATTTTGGCACTTGTAGTAGTCTCTTTAGGAATACATTTTGTATTTTTTCAATTTGAGGTATATATCGCAGAGACCAAACCGGCGCACAATAGAGAATAGTTGATTTCACAATTGAATTAAAGAGCTTCAGTTGAGTTTTAATAGGTGGTACCTTAGATTTGTATGCAATTTCCCAAACAGTGCTGGATGCTGAATTTCCTTTCTTGGCAAAATTGGCAGTCGCTGAGTTAAAAATTCCAAGATCTGAGAAAAGGACCCCGAGGTATGTGTAGTGTTTAGTTATTTCAATTTTATTTTCTCCCCATTTGAAAGTATAGGAACGAGAGCACCGCTTGCGTCCAAAAATCATTATTTGTGTCTTCGTTAAATTAACTTTTAGTTTCATTTTTTCAAAAAACTCAGCGATAACATTTATTTTGTTTTGGAGATGCAACGCGTTGTTTGCCACGCACACAATGTCATCAGCAAAAAGCAAAATGTGCACTGATTTATTTCCTATTTGTACACCGTTTATTTCCGATTTTTCAAGTTCTTCGGCTAGTCCATTTATGTACAGATTGAAGATTATTGGTGACAGTGAGTCGCCCTGGAGTACTCCCTTCTCGAAACGAAACGGTTCGCTTAATCCTTCTTGTGTTCTGACTTGCCCTGTGGCTTTGCTGTAAATATTTTTTATCGTGTTTATGAATTTTGTACTAATTCCTGTTTTATAAAGTATCTCCCACAATTTGGAGTGGTTCACGCCGTCAAAAGCCTGTTTCACATCAATGTAGATTGCAAAAAGTTGGCTTCTCCTTTTTCGCAGCTTAGATTGAATTAGTGTTGTCAGTCCAAAAATTTGCTGTATGCAGCCAGTGTTTTTCCTGAAACCTGCCTGGAATTCCGTGATTACGTTGTGGTTCTTATCCCATGTATGTATTCTGTTAGATAGAATTGTAGTAAACAGTTTTAGTATTGTAGGTGCTAATGCAATTGGCCTATAGTTTTCTGGGAGATTTCGGTCACCCTTTTTGAAAATTGGTGTTAAGATTATATTACACCACTCATCCGGCACTTCTCCCTTTTCCAGGATAAGATTGAATATTTCGCACAGCTGTTCCTCGTATTCTGGAGTTATGTTTTTCCAAACTTCGTTTGGGATTCCGTCTTCACCTGGCGATTTGTTTTTTCCCATTTTCTTAATTGCTGCCGTCACTTCATGTACTTTGATTTTATCATCTAAAATAAGGTCAACTTTCACTTCTTGCTGTGTTTCTGTAACTTCTTCAGTGTTTTGGAATAGTGTAGTGAAATGTTTTTTCCAAGCGGACTTAGTGATTTGGTTACGTTGTGTTGACTTTCTGAGACGGTATTTATTCACAGCAATCCAGAACTTTTTAGTGTCTTTCGATTTGATCATATCTTTCACATTTTCCTTGTTCATATTTCGTTTTTTAGCATTTTTTAGATTTCCATAGGCTTTCAGACTTCGTAGGTACACTTTTCTTGCGATGTTGTGTGCGGCAGATTGTCTCAACTTTCTGTAGCTTCTTTGACTTTTTCTCACTTCTGTCCTAGATTCTTTACATTCAAGGTCAAACCACTCTGCGTTACGAACATTTGAAGTTGTGTCAAATTTGTGCGTAGTCATAAGGTTGGATTTTTTTGCTGCTTGTAGTATATTAAATTTCAATTTTGAATATGCTGTGCTTACGGTGTCCTCACTGTTAATTGCCACGTCGGATAGATAGCTTTGAAATTCATTTATCTTCTCTTTTTTGTCCTGCCATGTGATTTTGCTATATTTTTTTATTTCAGTAGTATTTTCGTCAAAATTTTCGAACGGGAAAGTAATTGTTATCGGGAAGTGTGATGAATGACTTAATTTTTCTACTTTGAAGTCTTTGATTTCATCGTAGAGTGCATTTGAGCACAGACACAGATCTATAAGACTTGACCCGGTTGAACAAACATAAGTTGATTCTCCCAATTTGTCTGAATAGGATGATCCATTTACAACAATTGTTCCTGTTTCCTCCAGTACTTCTTTGAGTGCAGTGCCCCTTGAATTGATTTTTATGTCCGATGTATTCCGATTGTGTCTACTAAAAGGATTTTGGTAGTCCCCGATTCTAGCATTTAAGTCTCCAAGAATTATAAATTGTGCTCCTGCTGCTGTCAACTTTTCAATTTTTATGCAAAGTTCTTCAAATGCTTCATCTCCTTCTGTATTTGGGGGTAAGTAAGTGTTAATTAAACTGTAGGATTGGTTATGAGATTCATTTTGGATTTTAATTTCGATAAAGTATGTGCAGGTTTCAATTATAGAAATTTTGAGGTTTTCTTTATATGCCAGTACCATACCACATTGAGCCCGTCCTTTGGAAGTTGTTTTCACAGCTGGGATTGTAATAAGTTTGTAATTTTTGAGAAAGTGCTGTGTCGTTTTGTTTTCGATATCTGTGGACCAGGTCTCTGACATAGTTATAATATCTGAATTTAGAGAGAGTAAATCTTGATAGAAGTCAAAAAATTTATTATTTAAACCACTTATATTCCAATAGGTAATTTTTGAGCAGTATAGGTCAGATTTATTGGCGTTTTGCAAGGGTGGGCCAGTCTGTCAGATTTGTTGGGTTACGCTTCCATCTTCTTTGACAATGAACCTTTGACTTCCATTTACAACAATGTAGTCCTTAGTTATCTTCACTGATTTGTTTGCTGGATTTTGCAGTAATTCCCATCTTGCTTTCATCAGCTGATTTTGTTTTGTTCTCATTCGGATTGGAAGGTCATCACGTAGCTTGACAGTGGTCCCCTTTAGTTTGTTAGAATTTTTTAGCAGTTCAATTTTTTGTTCAATTTTTTCCAGTTTGATTTTTATTAGGTGTTTTTTGTTTGGCATGAATTTTCCCATAACAGTTATTTCGAGTGGAAGTATTGGTTTATGTGGGTCGTCGACAAGAGTTCCTAGTAAGGCTGTGACTTTAACTTTAACCTCGTTGAGTGTAGGACAGTCTTCAGTTTTTATTCCACCAATTATCAGATTTAGTTTATTTTCTCGGACATAGCTTGCGTCAACTAGGGACTCCAGATTTTTGATTCGGTTGTCTTGCTCAATAACAACTTTTTCAAGGTCATCGACTCTCAGGATAACTGGTTCGAATTTCACTTCAATGGCATCCAATTTTTTTATAATGAAGTCAAGTTTTTGGTCTGTTGTGAGTACTTGAGACGGTGCCATATTCGTGTCAGTCTTCCGGCTTTTTGTAATATCTCTAAACCATTGGCTTGCTATGCGGTCTTCTTCTTCGTCTGTCTTTCTCTTTGCGTATCTTCTAGACATAAATTTGTCAACACCGATGGCACTTGAGTATGGTATAATTCTATTTTACGGGATTTCAGAATAAATTCACTATAATTTAATTTAGATTTTAAACTTTGGTGTGGATCTGATAGCAAAAAATTTATTTCACAATCTATTATTGTCCAGATTGTTGCGGGTGCCTCTGTTATTGGTAAAAATAATTAAGTTTAGTTTAGTTTTTGGATCTTATGTTTTGGTATGTTAGTTTTGCACTTCCCGCGGCCCCTGCTAGCACGCTCACTATAATTTCTTGTAAAACACAGATATAAAATTGGTCATGGATTGGGTGCCTAATCATTCAAGCAATGAACATGAATGGTTCCAGAAGTCTATTCAACGGGAAGAACCTTACACAGATTATTACATTTGGAAGAATGCGAGTGGATTTGACAATGAAGGCAAACCAATTCCGCCGAATAATTGGGTATTCTTTTATTGTCTATACCTTAAGAATCTAAATTGTACATGTACATAGTTTATAGGTAGATATTGCAGTAAAACCGTTTCAAGTGAAGACATTTTCATACTCTTACTCTTCCTGTATCGTGTTAAGGTGAGTGTTTTTCATGGATCGGCCTGGGAATGGAATGAAAATCGTCAACAGTTTTATTTCCACGCTTTTGCTGTGGAACAGCCTGATCTTAACTATGAAAATCCATTAATGCTACCTGAGATGTTAGATGCCTGGAGATTTTGGTTAGATAAAGGAGTGGACGGGTTCCGGGTGGATGCTGTAGCCTGGATGTTTGAAGAGCAACATTATATGGACGAACCTGAAAACCCTGACAGAGATCCAAACACAGAACCTACTGAATATTCATATTGGCTACATCCGTACACATACAATTTACCTCAAGTTAGAGAAACACTTGCAGAATTCAGAAAACTTATGGATATCTACACATTATTAGATGGAAAAGAAAGGTAAGTACGTACGACCATACTTTTTCACTCTTCACACATCATCTAAACAGTTTTAAACCATCGTGATTTAATTAATCGTACAAACCTTTAAACATTATTAAACTAATCTTTTCCTCTTGTAGTTTGTAGTGTTAATGCATACTTTTATGATTTAATGGTTCCAGAGTGATGATGGTGGAAGCCAGTATGCCCACCTTGGAGTCGCTTTTTGAATACTATGGAACTCCAGAAAAACCCATTGCCCATTTTCCATTCAACTTCGAATTTATTTATAGAATTCAGAATCCCCTGAGGGCTAATCAAATTTTAGATCTTGTAAACGAATGGTACAGCAAGCTTCCAGAGTGGGCATGGTCCAACTGGCTCATTGGAAATCATGACCAGAGAAGAGCTGCCAAAAGATTTGGTAGTGACCAATTGGAAGCTTTAAATATGATAATTCTTCTGTTGCCAGGAACCTCTGTCACTTACTACGGAGAAGAAATTGGTATGGATGATACATGGATCAGTTGGGAAGATACTGTTGACCCACAAGGTGGAGTAAAAATAGTTAACTTACTTTACAGGCAATTGATTGTAAATGCGCAGGTATTTTATAGTTTCATAGATTTTACTTTCTCTAATACATCTGAATGATTCTTTTAGCTTGCAATGCGGGTCCTGAAAAATATGAACAATACTCTCGTGATCCTTGCCGTACACCCATGCAGTGGAACTCAAGTTTAAGCGCAGGTCACATTCAGTTTATATATAGATCTTTATGCTTTGTTTGCTGTTTACGCTACATTTAATACGTTCCTCAAATGATTAAATAATGATGAATTGCATTTGTCCTCTTTAGGGTTTTCAACCAGCCCAACAACATGGCTTCCTGTAAATCCCAACTATGAAACTCTGAATGTGGAAGCTCAACTTGCAGCATCGGAAAGTCACTTAAAAGCCTACAAACACATTTCTACGTTAAGAAAAACTGACGCTTGGAAATATGGAGGTCTTCAGGCTGCAACTACAAACGCTGGACAAGTGTTTGGGTTTACAAGGCAAAGAAAATATTTTTATATGCAAAAATTAATTAATACTAATATTTTCAAAAAATTTTGTGGAATTTCACAGACTTTCGTGGAAGTTCACAGACTTTCGTGGAAGTTCACAGACTTTCGTGGAAGTTCACAGACTTTCGTGGAAGTTCACAGACTTTCGTGGAATTTCACAGACTTTCGTGGAATTTCACAGACTTTCTTGGAATTTCACAGACTTTCTTGGAATTTCACAGAATTTCGTGGAATTTCACAGACTTTCGTGGAATTTCACAGAATTTCCTGCAATTTCACAGAATTTCCTGCAATTTCACAGACTTTCGTGGAATTTCACAGAATTTCATGGAATTTCACAGAATTTCGTGGAATTTCACAGACTTTCGTAGAATTTCGTGGAATTTCACAGACTTTCGTAGAATTTCGTGGAATTTCACAGAATTTCCTGGAATTTCACAGACTTTCGTGGAATTTCACAGAATTTCGTGGAATTTCTCTGAATTTATATCATCTTATTTAATAAATTATTGAAATTATTTGTGCAATTAACCAATGTTAAAATATCTTTGTAGCGTGGATTAATTTCATGATGAAATATAAACATTTTTGTCATTGCAGGATTTTGGAAGATGGCACCGGTTTTTTGGTGTTGGCCAACACGGGTGATGTGCTTTTAACAGTCAATGCTCAGCAGGCTTTCCAAAATGTTCCAGCTTCCGCTACTGTGTTTACCCGCAATGTCGGATATGTGCCCACAACCACCGTCATAGGGTATGAAATACAATTTCATTGCCATTTCCTGTTCTTGTAAGTGTAAAGACTTTGATATTAACTTTCTTCTGTTTCAGATCCACGGTGACTACCGCTAATATTGTTATTGGATCCAAATCCAGTCTTGTGGTTCAGTTTTGAAGCAAGAATAAATTTTAGCTGAAATTTCGGCAGTGCTGTAAAAAACAAAATTAATAAATACAACTGGGTTGAACCTATTAATGTTGGGTGTAGGTTATTTTGGTTTAGGTAATTTTGGTCGCAAAAAAGTGAAGCCAAAAATTGTCATCCAATGTCCTCCAAACACCGATAGTTAGATGACACATCGGCTTATTATCAATTATTGTTGGCTTCACTTTTTCGTAATCAAAAGTTGTTATCCGACCAAACTTCTATTATTCGTTTACATATGCATTCATCATTCAACCATGATGCATGCTATTATTATATTATACTTATTCATTACAGAGGGTTCTCTGAGTTCTCTCGCATCAATAATTCTAAATGAAACTTTTTTTCCAACTTGCAGTATAACATATTATTAATAAATAAATTGTAAATACGTTTTTGGGCGTGTACTAGGTGTAGACCCTAAAACTAGTATTGTATGTAAGGATAAAGGTATTCAAAATTGATTAGGGTGAGATTTTATCGAAAACTTAAACAAAAAGTTTCCATTCAATGACCTATGAATGCAAAATGGGGTTATGCGGTTATGACCCAGCCAGGGCCAATACCAATACCCAACTAATACGAACGATAGTAACCAAAAAATACAATGGGTAAATGGTAAAGTAAACGCTTCAATATTATGTAACTAAAGAATTGCTATGATTGATAGTTTTATTAAAAAGTGGAAAATGACATAGCGGCATACCTTGCTATGTTAGTTTTTAAATGTACTTACCCATGGTATTTGCTATTTTTAATTTGCTAACACTGTTATTTATTTCTTAATGCATTACCTATACAAATAATCTATATAAGTACTTGTTGTGACATTTCACAATAGTTGTAGCATGTCTTGTATAGCTACTCATAACTATATACTGTATCATATAAGTAGAAGCAGGTTTCAAGAGACAATGAGACAAGACATAAGTACCAGCTAGACTATTGTTCGTTCTTAGGCTGCATTGCAACAACTTGAGGCGAAACTGGTGAAAGGGGTAAGTGGAGAATATTTTTAGAGAACTGACGAATGGTCTGACTAGTAGAGAGCGTTTAAAGACAAATTGACCTCTGGTTCATGAACGATTAATTGGAAACTCATGTTATTCGGAAACAGCTAAAATTGCATGGGCAAATCAATTAAATAAATAAAAAATGTTTACGATTTATTTGAAAGTATTATTGCTATGTTGTCCAGTATTTTCATTGTATGAAGGACACTCTCCGTTTCCAGTCGATTTATCTTACTACAAAAATTGTGATTTTTATGTGGAAGTTACTCGAAATACAATCCATTATATTGAAATGGCAGAACGGTTGTTGTTATCTCAATATTCACAAACCTGGATGTATCATTTGAATCAGAAAAATAGTTCTTTCTTTGATAACTACTATACCAAATTAACCCTATATTCGGATCTAACTCCTTCAAAATTTACCCGCACGCTGTGTGAACTGAGTATAATCTTCGAACCATTTGATTATCCTTACTTGTTGACAAAGTTTTCAAGAAAACGTTTTTTCACAAAAACTAATTCTTTCCTTGTTATCCTATTTAGCAAAGAAGGTGTTTCAAAGGTTAGAAATATATTTCCAAACTACCCCGTATTTTTTGCCGTTATAAATACCACATCTTTGTTGCAGATAGTTATACCAGCTAAGGCAGGTCAAAGTTTAATAGAAGTATCAGATCCACTTCCGCACAAATGGAATCAACTGTGGCGATTAAATCATCAGCATTTGTTTAAAAGTGAGATTGTTATGTTGAGTTTTCGTGCGATTTACAACGATAATCAAAATTGTTTGCGATCAGTTTATGAGAATTTGCACAGTGATGACTTTTGTTCGTACGAGCAAATAATGTTTGCCAATTTGGCCCAAAAACTTAATTTTACACCAATACATTTGTTTTACCGCGATGAAATCAAGTCAAGAAGATTCGGTTCCAAGCTAACCATAAAAAGTGAATACATAGCAGAGGAAGCATTGGGAGCGTCTATAGGATTTAAATCCTACCTTATCAACGAGATCGAAATATTGGTGTACTATTGTGAATCGATAGAGAAATTCGAAACTGTTCCACTTTATGTTTGGCTTACTATAGGTTTTGATACACTATCCTGGATATTAATTTTCACATTCAATATTTTAGTGATCCTTTACATTAATATTCCTTACATCTACAGATTATACAAAAAGAAAACTGCAGTTCTGATTACATCTTTCCAATATAAAATCATGAAAATGAATGGACGGAAAAAAATTAAATTTGCGAAAATTGTCATAATGATTTTTTCTTTCTCTAATTTTGTGTTAAGAAGTATGTATGAAACGTTCATGACCAGCCAATTCATCGCTCCGTTGGACAAAATAGTTATGGAAAACTTCGCAGAGTTATTGGATAATGGTTATAAACTTGGATACTCTACTGACGATTACGTAGATGTCCCACAAACTGATCACCAATCGTTTACATACAAAAGTTTTGAAAACGCGGGTAGATTGAAAATGCTGGAATCGTCTATTTTTGCATTCAACTTGTCCAATTTTAAACGCAGTCAAAATTGGACGCATGAAATTGTGGACTATGTAATTCAAAGTGCAGCATTAAAAGTGAAAACGATGGCATTAATATCTCAATACGACTTGGTTGATACAGAAGTTGAGAAATTGGAAGGAACACACAATAATCCACATGATTCCAAGTCCAAAACAAATGTATTTTGTCGTATGGCCAAACAACCTGCCCTAAAGAGTTCGTCTGTGTGGTTGATTTTTTTCAAATTTGTTGATTTGTTCTACCACACAATGCAAACATTCAAAGAAACGGGACTTTTTCAAACCATGGACAAGTTAATTAGACTCAAAAACAGAGACAAATTTTACAGAATGGCTGAAACAAAAAGAAACGAAGCCAAGATTCCAAAGCGTATATCGTTGTATGCAAAAATTTACACTGTATTCATTATGCTACCGATATGCCTGGTCATTTGCTTTATTGTTTTCCTAATTGAATTAAAATTCAACAGGACATATTTAGTGGATCATTTTTGGTTTACCAGCAGAAGATTTCGGACAATTTGATGAAACATGATGTACTACTATTTCTATGGTTTACTTAACCTATAGAATAACATTATTATAATGAATACACCATTGTGTGTTATACCTACATAATAGCTGTACTCAGCTTGTCTCAGCCAATCACAGACGGATCTCCGCACAGGCTGAGTACACCGAATATGGCTTTAATTAAATGATTATGAAAATTAACCCGCAGTAGTGCAGAAATAATTAACGTGAATTTAAATGATAGGGGTTCTGAAAGTAAATATTTGTTTCTGATTAATCTTGCATGCATGCAGATATAGGCCATGTCAACAGAAAAACTTGTACAACATTTCTTCCTACTTGAAACGCAGTAAACAGAAATGTTGTTAAACAAACATTGTCATCCCGGAAAAAGCTACGATGACGATGTGCAAAAACGATTAATGTAATTATCAATTATATCTGATGTGTGTAATTGTGTAGAGTTGTACATGTAGTGCCTGCATGGTTAAAAAGTTAAACCTACTAAAGCAGCAGTCATTTCTATATCATTCCAAATAATGTTTCAGTTGTATTGAGAGATATTTCTTATATGTATGTATTTATATATATATTGTTGGTATAAAAAATTAATATACAATCGATGTGACATGATGAAGTGCAAACGATTTTTACACACGTATAATTTTAATGCATTCTCATGTATTGTGCACTGTGCATTTAGCAGAGCGTAACCATTAGTTAGAAATATCATGTAAGTGATGCAGGTTAGTGTGATGGTGTGACATAATGGGAATAAAGAAGTAAATTATTTAGTAATTTGATTGGTTCGTCAAATAAACTTGATAGAATACATTCAGTCATGCTATGAATCATTATTCATATCATTATTAATCGTTTATGAGTTCTTATTAGAACATTCAACACGTTCTTCTGTATAACAGATTGGTTGACTTTATTATGTTTTTCTGGAACTGTTGAATGATTCGTGAATCGTGAGTGACCGTGATGAATTGACGATGACCACCGAGGAATGTCTAATTTTTATGCAAAGGACGCATTAATCTCAATGCTAGCAGTAAAATAATAATACGCAAAAGCAAAATGAAGCTTACCATACTTAAAAAGGAATATTTTTATAATAGATCATTAATGTGTCTAAACCTATTATATAATGGTTTATTTATTGCTAACATAAATGTTGTTTTTGCAAATTAAGCTTTTTTATATCGCCAATTTGCGAATACTATACTGTTGTAAAATATATTTGCGTTTATCATTAAATGCATAATTATATTGATTTCACTCTGCCCCTGCATGCCATTATCACTTTTACTCTTCTTCCGAACATTTATTGGCCACATAATTACATAGTGATTGGATCCGGATAATTGACAGGTTGTATAATAATAATAAATGGGTTGAGTACCTACAAAACAAACCTAGACCCGACTACCAATAAAATTTAATCAAGTTTGTTATACATTTCTGCGTTCTGATGTTTATTTTATCAAATGATGGATTTCCCAAAGAGATTATATTATATAATGATGCATGGTCTCAATAAACACGCTATGCTTACCTGGGTATATATTTTACACTGGAAATGTTAATTCACTACACAAGTCTCTCGGCTGTATTTCTAGAAGCATTGAGAGCTAGATCCTTTGTACGAGTTTTTGCATAATTTTTGTATTGTATAGAAATTGTAGTATTAATTTTTCTTCGTAAAATTATGGCAAAGCTAGCATTCTTGTTTCTAGCTTGTGCCTTCGTGTGCTCTTTTGTGCACGAAGAAGCACTAGCTGCAGCAGCGGTGAAGTCGATAAATATTCCCCCAAAATCGGTTAAACAACGGGAGGAGCCTTTAGATTGGTGGCAAGAAACTATCGTTTATCAAATTTACCCTAGATCTCATAAGGATTCCAATGCTGATGGTGTAGGAGATCTTGCTGGTAAGTGGACATTTCTACACGAAAGAACAATCTTTAATAACCAGATAATAATTTCAATTTTTACATTCTACATCACATTATTGTTCTGCAGGAATTGAATCTTCATTGGATTATTTGGTTGACCTTGGAATTGGTGCTGTATGGATTTCTCCCATTTACAAATCGCCAATGAAAGATTTCGGCTATGATATTTCCGACTTTAAAGATATTGAACCTATCTTTGGTAACATCACCCAGTTTGAGTCATTGTCAGCCGCCATGAGACAGAGAGGTATAAATAAATAAATAAATAATAATCACTATTTCCAAATTGCAATCTTCATAAAAACTTATTTAATAAATGAACATTATTCTGACAACTAACCCAGGAATCAAACTCATCATGGATTGGGTGCCCAATCATTCTAGTGATGAACATGAATGGTTCCAGAAATCCATTTTGAAAGAGGAACCCTATACTGATTTTTACGTATGGAGAAATGCTAGCGGTTTTGACTCCCTAGGAGAGCCACTTCTACCAAATAACTGGGTAATCAATCTCAACTAAGTAAAATTAGTTAGTTATTACATTGTACATTGTCTATATTAATTCCCATATTTCGAAATTCTGACCTCCATCTTTAATGCTACATTTGCACTTGCGAATGAATCATTAAGATTCAAGGCTAATGGGTATTCTCACTTTTATAGATTAGTGTTTTCGGTGGTCCAGCGTGGACATGGAATGAGAACCGTCAACAATGGTACTTGCATCAGTTCGTTGCTGGTCAGCCCGATTTAAATTTCGAAAATCCTGCAGTGCTTGCTGCACAATTGGATGCCATGAAATTCTGGTTGGACAAAGGTGTAGATGGTTTCCGGGTTGATGCAGTCCCTCACATGTTTGAAGAACAACATTTCATGGATGAACCTGCGAACCCTGACCGAGATCCTGATGCTACTCCCGATCAATACTATTATTGGTCTCACCCTTACACATATAATCTCCCTAAAGTTTTGACCACTCTTGCCGAGTTCAGAAAACTTCTTGATATCTACACCTTGTTGGATGGTAAAACAAGGTAACTTTGAATTTTAATAACTCTTTGTATTCTCATTATCTAAGATCTTTCGAAAGATTCAGAATATGAAAAATTTAAATTTTTAGAGTGATGATGGTGGAAGCCACCATTCCAACTCTGGATGGACTTTTCGAATATTACGGCACTGAAGAAAAACCAATTGCTCATTTCCCATTCAATTTCGAATTCATCAATAGAATTAAGTCGCCTTTGAATGCAAATGCAATTATAAGTCTTCTTAATGAGTGGTTCAGTAAACTCCCCGAAGGAGCTACATCTAATTGGTTGGTAGGAAATCACGATAACAAGAGAGTTTCAGCAAGATTTGGAGATGAAAATGTCGATGCTTTGAATATGATCATTCTCTTATTGCCTGGAAATGCTGTCTCTTATTACGGAGAAGAAATTGGAATGGAAGATACTTTCTTAACCTGGGAAGAAACTCAGGATCCTGCAGGTACACCTATAAAAATCGTTATATTTCTAAATATGTTTCTATTAGAATCGTTCAAATGAATCATAACTAACGTGGGTACTATAATATTCGTCCTTCAGGTTGTCAAGCTGGACCAGAAAAGTATTTGAATTTCACTCGTGATCCTTGCCGTACTCCTATGCAATGGAATTCAAGTGCAAATGCTGGTAAAAACAGAATTGCTAATTGTGCAACAACTAATTGCTACATATCAATTTAGTTTTTCTATTACCTGTACAGTATAGTGTATAATAATTACACGTCATTTAAGAGACAACTTTCTTTTATTAAAGGTTTCTCAACAGCCGAGTCTACTTGGCTTAAAGTAAACCCCAACTACCAAACCGTTAATGTAGCAGCACAATTGGCTGCAACTGAGAGTCACATTAAAGTTTACAAGGAGATTAATGCCATGAGAAAAACTGATGCATGGAGATATGGAGGATTACAAGCTGCTGCCACTAATGCTGGACAAGTATTTGGTTTCACTAGGTACTATATATATTTTAATTCAAAAGTTATTTCATATTTAGCTTCATTGAACTAAATGACATTATGATTTTTGCCTTCCACTTAGATCCTTGGAGGACGGAACTGGATTTTTGGTTCTATGCAATTTTGCAGATATTCTACTGACAGTAAATGCCGCAGCAAGTTTCCAAAATCTGCCACCTTTGGCTATTGTGGCATCAAGAAATGTTGGCTTTGTACCCACAACTACGCTAGTAGGATCCACTGTCACTACTGCAAACATTGTCATCGGAGCAAAGTCTAGTATAATCATCAGATTTTAAATCGCTAAGCAGGAGTGGTTTACCGTAAAGTGGAATAGATTTGAACAATGAATATTTTACGCAAAAATCATAAAGAATATCAAATAAATATCTACATGCATGTATTAATTACACAAGTTTGTCGTTCTTCATCATAATTTATGTTACTGTTTACACAAAAATTGAAGTGGGATATGATTTTCCTTTGTTAATTTAATGTCAATAAAATGCGAATGCCATTTCATTTTACATTGTAATTGCAAGGCTTCTTTCTGTTTGTGAATGCAAAACAAATTAGTTGTGAAACATTTGACATATCATTGAGGTTGATAGTTGATAATAACATACAATAAATATCATCATCCTACCAATGTCATTAGGTTGATCTATGTTGGGTGTAAACTTTCACTAGCAATAAAATTGTGTCATTATCATAATTTATCCATTCTAAATCCACCTAAATCCAGTAAAAAGCATAACATTTTTTATCAGAAGCTTCGTCGGAACGAATTTACTGTAACTGTAACCCCTTTCCGTGTCTTTGCAAGGAACTCCATCCACATGTATTGCTTACTCCTTATACGGTTGCTTTTTGTGACGCTGGATGAAGCTTGTCTCCATTTCGGAGTGAATCCACTGTCTCATATCACACGTCTCATAGACAGATACATTACATTGCGCTTTTTTGCAACATATACAGATTGCACTATATTCTATAAATTCTTTTGATTCCTTTTTCTTACATATATAGTTAATTGTAAAGAATATAATTTGACTATCTCTGTGTACCTATACTGTTTGATTTTGTATTACAAAAATTGGATCTAATTAATTACAAAGCTGACCACAAATATGAAAGATTCCCATGTTCCTATAAATCTATTAGGTACAGTCTAATTTGTGTTCACAAAAGTATTCAATTTTTGAAGGATAAAAGAAAACACCTAAACATTCTCCGATTTTCCTAACCTTTCCATTGGTTCCTGACTTTTTCCTGCAATCCGAGCTTCTTTAACTATATGAATCAGAATTCAGAGCTCTCTAATTTTGGACATGATAATTATAGGTAATCGAAAATGAGAAACAAAATCGTCAGTGTTCATATGAAAACGTTGCAGGTTTTAATAAATAGCAAGATAATTTACAGGAAATGATGTTTAAGTTTATGAATAAATTGGTGTACAAGACCTCCGTGGCCGCCGTGGAGACTCCTTCCGTGATGATGATGGTGACCTCCGTGATGATGATGGTGATTATTATAATTTGGATAATACGAGGGTCGGTAAATAGGGCGGTGGACAGGTCGATAATTTGGGTAATAGCTTGGATAGTAGTTCCCGTGGTGGTGGTGATGATGATGATGTTGAGGGTCTGGTTCAGGTTCCGAATTTCCACCAAAATGACACAGTATGCACAGCACCGTAACTACGAAAATAAGCCCGGTATTTAGGGGGACCCCCATTTTGAGATTTGGAAGCTGAAACTAAACAGAAAAGTTTTAATATTTTAAAATACCTATATAGTAGTTTATTGTTTGTATATTTATTATCAGAGTAAAACAGTATTTACTTTGCAGAAAATTAATATGATATTTGTTTTCGCGTACCTAGTTTCTTAGCGAGAATATCCTGAAGATTACTTCACCGTGCTAATGAGATCCGAGTTTATATAGGGAAGTAAAGTTGAAAAGGTTGATGACATAATTTGCCCTTAGGCTAAAACTCTCCTCTTTTAAAATGTTTGTCATTACAAATACCTATAATACAAATACCTACAAAAACATCTCATTCGAAAGATTCATTGCCATTGCTATCGCCGGTTTTTTTTATCCAACAATTTAAAGTCAAAGCACTACTGTTGAATATTTTTACACGCTACTGCGCAAAAATGTTTTCATACGAAGCAATCTTACACAATTAATAAACTAAAGATTTTTTACCCGTATGTGAGAGATAATCCAGAGATAGTATGTACAATACTATTAGTAAATACGTTTATAGCACCAGTATAAATAGTAGGTACACACAAAAGAAGCAATACATTATTCAGGAAAAGTTTTCCCGGGGAGAGACATTGATACTACAGATACATTCATGTTTAGTTCATTCTTTTGCAAAACGTGACCACTACCCCGTAAGAGATTCAAAGAAACTGAAAATACTTTGCATATTGTAAGAGGATGAATGAAAACTGTTTGTGTGTACCTTACCTATCTGAACATTAAGTTCATTGTACCACAAGGGTTTATATTTAGGGATAGCAATATGAAGCAGATGGTGAATGATGGGCACGTTCGCATCTTCATCTTCAGAATAATAACTCAGTCGTCATCAGCAAAGCAACAAAAGGCATTAGTCTGTATTGTATTTATTGTAATAACAATTTTCAATGCTGATGGAACGGCATAAGCTTTACATCAAAACATTGACATTGCACATAATGTGCACATTTTTTACAGGCAAAAGACAGGCAAGTGTATGTTTCCCGAAATACCTACAGCACTGTGGTTTACCTTTGTATTTATAACTTTTTATTTTTATCACTGCAGTAGGTATTCTTTTGATTTTTAACGTACTTAACTGGTTAGTATCACCTGGTGTGTCTGATAATCTCATTTCCATATGCAGCGTCTTCTACTAATAATACTTAAATATATACCTATGGTTCGTTTTACGCTGTTATTACCAATTGGAAATCTATGGGTGCCTTCAGGCCACTATATAATGGAATTCTAATCACGATCGATCGAAGTATCAAGTGCAGTATTAAGAATAGAGTCATAAGAACATTTGTATAAAAAGGGATATATCAGAAGCATACCTGTCAGAGATACACGATATGATATGGTATACTGTAATTACTCCATGCTGTTATTACATATGTTGTGCTTGTAAACCGAAGTACTTTGCCCATATTTTGTTATACGCTTACTCCGTGTATGCAGGAACTAGCAGATTGATGATTGCGAATAATTAATACCTGATAGATACTTTGAAGATGTTGAAGTTTATAATAGGTATGAAGGGTTGGACATGTAGACAGATTCATTCATTCATTTGTATGTACAACTCGCATATGCCACACGCATAATTCCACCATCAGTAAACAGTTTACATACGCACAGTGTCAATCAAATCAAAAGTAAGAATGCTTACAATACTTGAATACCTAAATGAAATATTGTTCATCATCATATGATAATAATTCTTGCAAAAACCTTTAGAATTAAAATATTTTCATAGCATCACTCTACAGTAGTTGTTTTTAAGACTTTATACACTTACTGTTGTCTGTACTTAATACAGCCAATCCTGTAGCTTGGAAAATTACAAACAGACAACCATCTCAAGTTGTATAATATTTTTACTATATCGTCTAACATTATGATCAGTTTGTATCGCATAAAAAATATGAAGCCATAGGGAACCTCTTATATAAATGTTCTGAAATTTGACTTTACATGTTGTTTTTGGAAGGTAGGTGGATACAACGTATACATTACATACAGAGAAACTACAAGATTGTTTTCAAGGAGATCAGATAAAGTATGTAGTCATAATTGACATAAACGATCCAAGTACATTATGCGTATCTGCAGAAAATATCTAAATAATATTCATTATGACTGTAACTCTTCTCTTTACACATTAGCCTGATTAGAGAATCGAAAGGCTTTCCACATGCAAACTTGACATATGGACACTTAGCGTCAGCTCTAACACACAACTCTGCACCTTTAATATAGGCAGACACAGTTCCTTTGGGATAGTTCATCTACTGGCTCTGATTAGTTTTCCTTTATGTGGATTTCGTATAAGCTTGCAATGTAATGTACCTGTAGTAGGTATCATCGATGTTTGTATTTAACTAACACGTTTAATCTTTAACAATTTCAATAGCGTAATGAATTCATTTCTGTCAGACTGGAATTCTGCTGCTGCTTTGCTCGACTTATTGGCGTGTTGCGTTTACTTGACTTTAACCTTAATACTTTCTTGCCGGCACGTGTATTCTGGCTGTGGCAAGTGGCACTGTACCGTTTGTTTAGCTTCATTGCTTTTCGTATGCAAATGATACGCAGAAACAACTCCAAGAGATGAGATGTGGGTGCATTGGAAATTTTAATGCTTGTAATCGCTCCCTTTGTATCTGTACTTCGTGACTTTATTGGCACAACTCGTTTGTAAATATTGGGAGGAACAGCTACACAAATCGGCAGCATTAGTGGTGAGTAATTTGTTTTGTAGTATTTAACGTCTTAGGTGTATTTAACAGTAACAGAAGGCAGTAAACAGTGCTTAATGAAATGCGTAGCAAGGTAAAGACGTAACAAACGTAATGATGGTTTCCTTACAATAATAAATGTAATTTCATGGCCTCTTTGAAGATGTAATGAACTTAATGTCTGCCTTCTCAAACAGAGACAGTTTTGACGATTCTTAAGTTGTAAAAACAAAGTGTCATGTTGTACAACACCAGTCTTATTGCTTTGTTTGGGGAAACAAGAGCAAAATTTAATCTGGAGCTGCGACATAAAAGGAAGTACTTACACCTGTTACAATTCCAAATGTCACTTTCTGTGTAAAATAATTGATGGGAGAATGTGTGAACCGTGAACCCACACTTCATTAATTTTTTCCTACATGGCGAGATTTTTTAAACCTTTTTTATTGTATCTTTCATAATGTCACACGTTATTTGGTTCATGGAAATGAAGTAGCATCGTTAAAAAGTTTGGACAAGTGAGAAAAGTGAGTTTAATGTGACATTAAAATCAAAGTAGTGTTCTTTTAGCTCTGGAACAAGAAGTTTCTTCTGTGTTAGTTCCGAAGAAATCATTAATTGGTGTACAGAACATTTTGTTTCTTAACTTCCGCTGTTAATTACCAATTTCAGAGATCGATTTGTGAAATTGCAAATAATAAGGTACACAGATATACCAATTGTGCATCTCTAACTCATGAACTCTTGCTCATTCCCATAAGAAGTAAAACTGTCAGTTTTATCAGGTGAGTTTGTTCTTAGACCTTTTCTTCAACAATCAACATCATTTACTGTTGCTTGTTTGCTTTTCTTACAATCACTACTACCGTGCTACCGCTATACCGTTACAGCTATACCTATTAGTGCGGCTTTTGCGTGATGTACCAATAAACGAAATCTGCAAATTATAAGTGAAAAGATATTATTTTAATCCTTTAGATTAGGTAATACGGCTTTGCATCTCTTACCAGTTCTGTAGATCCATAATAAAGCGAGTTGAAAAATAACCCTGTTTTGTTTATACCAACAATTCACAATGAGTAAGTGGAAGAATAATTGAAAAGATACCTAGTATAAAATGTTTATTGTTTGCTTTGCTTTTATTGCAGTTTAAGGTATACATGTGCGAACTACTGTAGGAGATGATGCTTTAGATGCTTTTATTCACTGTCCATAGTCATAGCGGCAAAGATTCTACTGTAAACGCAACTGTCCCTTTTCATGCATATGAGGCAATATATATTATTATCATTACATGCGTATATACACAACAACATAAAAAAGTTAAACTCAGAAATGGTTCTCCACTCTCTGAATTGGATAGTTTCATTACTATTTCAGGTCTTCTGTCTGAAATGCTTTTATAAGTACCTAGGTACAATTTATTTTATGTAACAATTTATCAAGAGTCATGGTGTAATAAGTGAGTGCATGCAAAAACAACACAAGTTTGCAACCTGACCAGCAAAGTAGCTTCTCGACTTTCAAGGGCAAGGCCATAACTTAACACAATTTAATTATCTCCATAATATGCCTATATTTTCACTTTACCATGCATGTTTCGTGCAGTGGTATGTTTAAAGTGTTTCCATTGCACTTGATGCTTATAAAATAGTGTGTGTGTAGTCATCAGAAATAAAGTCTGAAGATTACTCAATTGTCGTCCTTTGCTCTGTGAGGATCTATTTGTTGTAAAGAATAAACTTTAACAAAATTAGTTGTCAATCATGTCGAGCTACAGCGTAGAGGGGGAGTGGGGAAATTTCGTTTTCAAATTGGTTGAACCAGCGGATCATCAGAAAATCTACGACCACATTGTTGTACATTTGTTTCCATGTTTGACATGTGTTGGTTATACCGATGATGTAAAGGAAGACTGGTTGAACATATTCCATGGATTGCTCAACGACGGCAATAAGCTGAGTTTTGTTGCTTTGGACAAAGTAACTGGAAATGTAAGTATTTTAAGTCACAATTTAATTGTAGCAATCGCAAACGATTCATTTTTATTTACTATGTTTGAGATGGATTCTGGATTACCTACAATTAATATAATGAATTGTGTTGAACAGTTAGCAGGGCTAAGAGTGGCTACTATTGTCAAGAAGGACCATCCTGAGCCCCCACCTACATTTAAGCACAAAATTAATCAAGATATGTTTAATTGTCTTGAAGAATTAGATGCTCAATGTGGAATTTGGAAGAAATACCCTCACCTGGACAAGTATGCTGACTTTTTCGGAATTTCTGTAGACCCAAATTACAGACAACAAGGTCTGTGCACGGAATTATATAAAAGAGCGATACTATGGAGCAAATCCCGCGGACTCTCTATCGCAAAGGTGTCGTTTTCAAGCCCTTATAGTCGAAAAGCAGGGAAAAAACATGGATTCAGAGAGTTAGGAAGAATGCAATGCATAGACTTTAAAGATGAAAAAGGTATTCCTCTAAATCCCACAGTAGATCCTTTGTGGTATATAGACATGGGAGTACTTGAATTCACTAAAGACTAATAAACATTCATTAGTAGAGAGATAATCACTGATAAATCTTTACTGATGTTTGTTTTCATATCATGTGCTCATATAAAAAATTTATGTAAGTGCAAAAATAGTAGTTATTGTAAAAAGTTGTTATTGCAGTAGTGAATAAAATAAAACAATGATATTAATGAGCTTAATTAATCTTTTGGAGTATTTTATCATTATCATTGTAACTTGTAACATAAGATAACAGTATCAATTAATTAAAACCCTAATTACGTACTTCAAGAAATGGTTAAAATTTAAAATTCCAGTTACAGATAAAACTAAAGCTACAGATAAAGTTCAGTGAACCAATTCAATTCAAATGTTGGGAAATTAAGTGTATGTAGGAAATATTTATTACAATCCTAACTGACACTATTTGCTCATACATAGTATGAAGTCTTTCAGGTTTCGCATGCACTTAATTCGCTTAATTTTTAAAACAATATACGTACCAGGTAGGTGATACTTATTAATTTACGTGCAACTTTTTTTCGGTCATGTACTTTGCCAACGTTTGTACATCATGAGTAATCTGCCTGCTAAAGTCTGGCTCATAATAATATTTAGCTTGTATCCACTTTGTCAAAGAGACAGTTATAAAAATTTAGCTCTACTCTTCTGTAGTCAGTCACTGACATGTAAAATATTCTCTGTCCAGACAATACAAAGATATAATATTTTATACCATACCTATAGGTAGTATACCTTAGTAGTACAATTAATATACCTAGGTATAGCATATCTGTACACAAACTTTTTACATTCAAGGACAAGTGACAAAGTTTATATGTAACTGGAAGTTTCAATGCCATTATCATTTATTGCCCATCCATGTACCAGCTAATATCAACTATTGCATTCTGACGAAGAGTTGAACTGATTGTTATTGACAATTCATACTCATTCCAACTTCTTCGTTTTCATTCAATTAATAATCTGTGATTATTATTTGAGCTTATAAAACGATTAAGAAAATGGACAAAGTTGTCGGAGACTGGAAAGGTTTCGAGTTCAAGATGATTCAAGAAGAGGATAAACCTAAATTATTAAAACACATGAGGGAATTCATGTACTATCCTTCTTTAAGAATCGTTGGCTACGAAAAAGACAATCAAATCATGGATGATGATCATGAAGCAATGTTTTCAAAGTTTCTCAACGATGGGCACAATTTGAGCTTTTTTGCTGAGGACAAAAAAACTGGAAAGGTACTTTACAACACAAAATGCATTTTCTTCATTTATTCTGTACTGTCATGTTCACTTATTCAATGTCAAGTAAAATTAGAGAACCTTTAAAGTGGGTATCTAGCCATAAATTTTGTTGAATCTCTCAGGTGGCTGGCGTCAGAATAATTACCGCAGTGAATCGATCCGATCCTCAACCTGCACGCGTGTATCGTCATCCAAAGAGCCAAGCTATTTCTGATTTACACGCAGAACTTGACTCAAGATGCAAAGTTTTCGAGAAATATCCAGATGTTCAATTTTATGCTGAATTTTTCGGAGTATCGGTAGACCCCGAATTTCAAAACCAAGGTATCGCTTCGGAAATGTACAAGAGATCAATCCCTCTACTTAAAGCCAAAGGAATTACTTTAGCAAAATGTGGATTTTCCGGACCTTATAGTCGTAAAGCTGGAATCAAAAATGGTTACATTGAACTTGGCCGAACCTACTTAAGAGACGTGAAGGATCATAATGGAGTTTTACTTCATCCTAATGCAGGAGATGATCAGTATATTGATTCTGGAGTATTTGAGATAAAGTGAACAACTTGACAAACATATCATCCAAATGTTGAATCTGTTAGTCTAATGTGAACCTGTAAATTAGGTTACCAATAAAATATTAATGGCGTGTGAAAAAGTGACAATGATTATTATTACATAATAATATCACATACTCAATGTTTATTCATAAAATCAATTCTTGTTGATTACAATTTTTGAAAAATCATTCTTGTTTTAATTGGAAATAAAAATGCAAATTGTTACAGCAAACTACACTCATATAATCAATGATAATGAAAATCTCTGCTAGCATGGGTATATTTTGCAAGTTGACATTTTGAGATTCTTATTCAGCTTTATGCGTAAAAGTAAAATGTATTTATGTAAATTCAAGCGTATACAAATATCTTCTTACCTCACACAACTTTGAGTCGTGAAGAATTAAATTTGCTTACAGTCAAGCGCAATAAAATGTAATGCAATGCAAGTGCACAAAATGCAATTGCGAAAATAATGTAAAATGTAGAAGATTTGCCCATAAGATGCATCTGTTGTTGTTGTACCTCCATTTCTATCTCAATCACTTCATCTTCATTGCCTCCACTGATTAAACTCTTTTCAGTTGATTTCTCATTCGGTTGTGGTGGAATTACTTCCCCAAAGAGAGATATTGATACAGGAAGTTCAGATGAAGGACGAGGAGTAAATGTCGGAGCAAGAAGAATAGGTTCCCGAAAAGCTAAATAGAAACAAAAGTGGGTAGTAGTTTATATCATAAAATATACAAGCCATAATTCATTTAATAGCAGTAAAAGCAAAATCAAATCCAATCATACACCCATACACAAGATTTATAAAAAATATGGGTTTCGTATGTATTGGAAAATTAATCAAATTACATGTCTCTGATTCCGAGGGAGGAACTGATTGAGTAACGGGGAAAGTGGAAGGTACAGAACTTGGGATTGCTAAGTTGGCGTTTTCTCCTGCAGGAGATTTAATAGTCATTTCCACTTCATTATCATGGTTGTTACTAAAAGACGGGCGTGCTATTCCTTTGTTTGTAACTTCAGTTTGAGATGATTGGGAAGATGTGTCATGGTTTGGTTTAATAAACTGAACATTTTTAGTTGTGAGCATTGACGATGATACGTTCACTAGTTGTCTTGTAATAATAATCAGCACGAGTAACTTAAAATGAAATTGGTGGTTTTTTAAATGATACATGTTCATTTCCAAACTTTTTACAATTGTTACCAGAATGTCTGTTTCTTTCCTTGTAAAAAAATCTAAAATTCAAGATGAAGCACGTGGAATACACACAGTTTGTCCAAATCAGGTTTAGAGTTGAGAGCTATTATATATTTCAAATGTTGTGCTTAGAACTATTTGAATAAGTAATACTATCAGCTCTGTCAGTAATGCAAACCATCGTTTACCTCAGAATATTGATACATGTGTATAAAAGCTCTGTACTTCATAATAAAATAAAATATGGTTTATAATGCATTGTACTTTTCCTTTTGCATACTACACATATTCATAATAAGTCTAGCATAAATCTTTAGTATAAATCTAGTATAAAGCTTTGGTATAAATCTAGTCTAGTGTATTTGTAAATCTAGTATAAATCTAGTATATATTATGTAAATCTAGTATAAAACTAGTATATTTGAAAATCTAATACAAATCTGTAGGAATAGTGCAGTACAGTAGTACATTCGGGTATCTCACATTGTTGCTCACTACAAATAAGCATAATACAAATCATGCATTTGAATTGACTCGATAATACGTAGCAAATGAATTGATAGATTCCAACCAAGAAGCCAGCATTCGTTAAAGTTAAATCAAGTGACATGTAATACGTCAATACGGCACATGTAACCTTACCATATGCCCGACGGGAATACTATCCCTCATTTCATTATCGTATCAACTTACATGCAAATACTAACACAATTATCAATTTATATAACTCATTCATACCTTGCTACAACGAAAACAATAGGGCGTTGGATTTATGTTACTTAGGTATAATAATATTTAAAAACTAGATGTTTCCATTAGATAACGCGAACATTTTCTTCGTATACATACGGTGAACTGATTGCGATTACATATAAATAAATAATAGAATGCTTTGCTTAATGATGAAAGAATTGGTATTAAAATTGAATCTATAGTTTAAGTTTGAGATATGAGAATATTAAACTTTGTGCTTAGAAGTAATTTGAAAGTTACCTATATTATAGTATGTGATGTAGAGCATACAACTGCAAATACAAGCGCAATAATTTTTGGTTTAACACACGGAATGTTTACTTTAATCACGAAAACTTCCTTAGTATTTTTCAATTTTAACCTTAATAATAATATAAGTAAATGTAAATGATTAGAAGTTTTTCATGGGGGCAACTTTATATTGTGATCTGGGAACTTACAGCTAATACATTTTACATATATAGAGTAGAGAGATACCCATTTGTGTGCTTATAAAACTTCGTACTTATGCAGTCATTTCTATACTGCATTTCTAGAAACGGTGAATAAAATAGGACTTTCTATATTGAAAAATACATAACGTTGTGACGCCTTTAATAGGTACTGGTACTGCAATCCCTAGGAGGTTTACTACTTCGTTAATGCTTCGTTTGTAGAAAATGCTGTAATACAGTAAATCCCCAGTGGGCAACATCTTCAACTTTGAGTACATGAACATTTATTTTCGACAGTAGTGCAACAAGGGAAATTATTTAGAATTTACCTTCAGATAGACATTGTTAAACGAACTAACCGTTATTTTACTCGAGGAATCAAACCTTTAAGAGTGCATGGATAAAAAGTAATAATAATCCCTTAATAATCCTTCATTCTAAAATATAAACATACGAATAGTGCACGGTTCCTAGATTGTTGTTTCAAAACACAGGCTTCTACGAACCATGCGAATAGTGTACTTACAAAACGGAGCATAAACTCGTTCGATCCCTGCACCCACTAAATTAGCTACTTGAAAAATATCTGTTTCCTGAAACTGTCAATACGTAAGGTAGATGAAAATGTGGTTTCTTTAAATTAAAAATACCTGCAGAAGTACGTATATACGAAAGAGAACAATCATAGTAAGTAGTTTAATAATATAGGTACAGAAGGTATAGGTATTATAATATTATTATGTGCTCTATTTAGTTATGTTTATTTTTTGGTTATTGAACTCGTGAATGTACTACGTGGTTATGCATGCACCTGCAAAATAAGTTACCCATATTATCATTATGTTAATTCATCTACCAACTTGATCATCTGCTGAATGATACCTAATATTATTTGTGTTGTAAGAAACAATGTTGAGACACTTAACGATATAGTAATCAAGGTAATATCTAAAACCTTATTGCATTTAAAAAATGTGTGGTTGAATTGGTCCAAAGCATAATATGAATAGTGTTATCAATAGTATTACAAAACAATTCATTACCTACTCAGGATTATCAAAACATGAGAACGAATAAATAAGAATCATTTGTTTCCTAATACAGCTAGATTATGGACCAGATGATGAGTTCCCAAAACTCATGCAAGATACAATGAATGGCAAAAATTAAAAGGCACGATATACTTTTACTTTCCATTCAATACCCGAATTAATTTATTTCGAATGAACATGAAGAAGATGTAATATCTGATCTGAAGTTAGTCCTAATTATGGTAATGAATTGTATTGTATTGCTATATGCAAGTAGGAGAAGCTAAATGCACATTAGTTTTCATTGAACGAGTTCTTACAATTCGAGTTTCTATGTTACTATTCAAATCAGACGCTTATTATTCAGTTTTTCAGTGTGCATATGGATTGGTGATGTATCTTTTTCTACGAAATGGAGTCATATGTACATATAACGTTATATAAGAAACAGTAAATTCGAATAATTTTATTATTAAATGGTGCATGCTAATTAGTTAATAGTTACAAGGGAATTGCTATTTAAGCAGTAATGTTGATACAGGTAAAATTTCCCAAATAATTAAATAATGAAATGATTATTGTGACAAAGGAATATTAATTATTATGTTTTATCCAAATTACGCTTGTATAGCTCCGAGCTCCATGATTTATACGTCCATTTATTGTGCAACCGTGCAACGCATCACATCGCTATCAATGCTATCAGTATCCGTTCAGTTGAGTTAACAATTATTTAAATTGCTACAAATATTCGAAATGTAAAATACAAAACAGACATGTTATTCATGTCGCTGTTTCTGTATACGAAAATCGGGAAACTTTTGGGATAAATTGGTTTAATTGTCAAGCACTGGACTGAAATGGAGTTGTGCTGTTTATTTACCAAGTTCGTTTCAAATGCAAAGCACATTTAAATTAAGCACAGCGATTAGCTTTAGGCAACTCAATCAGATTTATTTGAATTGCATGGATTGCATAATTGTATTCGAAAAGTCTTCCATGTATTCTAATTCAATTCAAAGCTGCTGAAATACATCCTTTCTGTGTTTCTGTTTACTTGCTACTTTATCTTTATTTGCTCACTCAGTCTGTATTATTCATATTTATACCTACACACAATTAGTTCGCTTGGAAAAGAAAACGGCTGAATAAAAGTTATCAGAGGGACTGTACAACTTTTCCAGCTATCAATGTGGCTGATAATTATAATTAATCTCAGCTCTGTGTGTAATTTGAATGTTTGTCGGTTCATTCTTTGGTATTATTCATCCTCAATTAGTAGACAGTACTGCAGATTCAGAAGAAATTATCCAAAAGTACTCACCCAGTCGTAATGAATTCTATATACCTGAGGGCACAATTACAAGGAGATAAAATAGAAATACAAAATTAAATTTCATTCAAATTTCCTCGAAATTATAATTCGTTGTAATATTACGCTTCTGCAAATGCATGAGTTAGATTCAGATTGTGCAGTGAGTGAGGAATTCCATTCTACAAATGAATTGAATGTGTAATGTGGTTCCATTGAGGAATGTTGCATCATCAACGATACTTTTACACATACACCCGGAGGTATAGTCCTAGCACATTAAAATATTACTTGCACTTGGTTGTGTTGCATGAACTATAATTTTACCGTGCACACAGCGCAAGAGTTATCTTTGATGAACATTTCTTTAGAAAGTGTAATATAAGTATAGGTATAGGTATGTATTAAATATATTGTACTTCTATAAATATGGGTTGCTAGATAAATCTTCCAATTTGTTATACACTTCATCACATACGACTGCAAAGTAGAAAGTGTAGTCTGAAATTCAATTTGGAACATTGTAATTTATTCAGTGCAACGAAATGCAATGTATTGGCATACTAGTAGCTGTTTAGTTCTGCATACAGTACATGTGTTAAAGTGCCTGAATATATTAGATGCATACTAAAAGAGCAGGATATTACATTCAGAAAATGTTTTCCCGATCTACTACACTTACACCATTAGTCTCTATAATACAGTCAGAAGAGTGCGAGTGGTATTATGTCACAAGCTACAAAACACAACGCACACAAAGCCTAAACTTGTATGCTATACATGTCTTTGCTTTATTTGCAAGTAAAACGAAGTAATTCAACGAGTACCTAACTAGAATCGCTGGAGGAATAATAGAAAAATGTGAAAATGGGTTAGGAAGAAAAACGTTGAGTACATTAAAGACTTGTTTATTTGCGAACGTATGTTTTATGTTATGTTCATCTTTCCCCTGCGAGCTAACAAGCATTCTCCGCAACTCAGTTGTAAATCAAGGCAGCCAGTAAAAGTATAATGAGATGCCTCTGAACTAAGCAAACATCAAATCGAGTCAAGAATGTAATAAATAATCAATTCTCAGAAAATCCTGGTAAAAGAGCTAAGCGGTAAGCCAAGTAGTTGACTTTACCAATAAAGTATTCCTACCTTATACTACTTGTAGTAATAGTGAATGAAATCATGTCTGTGTAAGCTTCTTTTTATACTCTGGTTGTCCTTTATATCTTTTTATTCATGTGTGTGCAATGGAAGTGCAGACTTCCAGAAGACGTGGAGCAGAGAGAGAGAGCCATTCTTTCTGGTAATAAATCTGAGACTAGAAACCTCATCAGCTCAAGTCGGCGTCTATCAGCAGAAATGGAGAATTTTATTTCGTTACATTTGCTCTTCACCTTTTCTACATTCTCTTAAACGTAAATCTGTTGAAAGAGAAGATGCATTACGTATAAAGAGAAGTAATGCTTAGCCACATACTTACATTTACATTGCATTACTCAGTAAATAATAGACAAACAACAGCTCATCTTTTATATCCCTTCCAAATGTCCTTTAAATGAATGGATTAACATATCATGAAAAAGTAGGTACGGATCCCACATGTATCAGCATCAAAATACTTTTTAAAAGCTATGTACAGTAAAAAAATAAAATATGTGCTCTGTAAGGGCCTATACGTACCATATAAACCACTAATGCTTTATTTTGATTTGTACTCGGTCTTTTTTACACGCTTAATTATTAAAATTATTATGACAGTTTGTAAATGCACTAACAATAAGGCAGAGCAAATTATGTAACTAGCTGTTAAAGTTAAATGCACTTACAGATGAAACAAAATTCTAAAATCATAAGTCTTAACAACTTGAAACTTTCTGTAACTAGAGATATTAAACATGAAGTATGCAAAGCTGTCTTGTCTTCATTAGAATTAAAAGCTTTCGGTGTGTTGTGAGTAATATTCAATGCATTAACAGATTTATTACAGGCAATAAACTGAGCTAAACGCTTCTTTCATAGCTAAACAGAATATGCTATTATGACCATGCAATAAATATGTATCTTTGTACAACGGGAAATGTAATGTATGCTCTTTGTAGTATAAATGCACATCTTCGTTATTTATTCCAGTTGCAGTAAGATACATGAAACTGCCGTACATTACAGTATAAGTGTACAATACAAGTCATGAAGATTATGTGTAAAGCTTGGGAAATTAATGAACTTGTTCGCTTTTCGGCACTTTCGATATTCATCGCTTCAATAATATTCAATTTATACATTAAGTTTACCCCATTTGGGAAACTCACAAGATTCACAACGAGCCAAATTATCTTTAAATAAAACATACAAATTCAGTTCAATTTACAATTACAGATTTGTTGTCGAATCTCTCATTTTATATGATCATTTTTGGATCAAACAGATTTAGTTAATGATACTACAGAACTAGTTAATGGACAATGCTTGAATGCTAATTAAAGCACTCACGACTAGTAACTATGAAATGATTCTATTATTTAGACATTTTTGTAGCCTTGAATGATTCAGTATAAAATCTGAATTGATATTATAAAAACTTGTTTTTACCAGTGCATTGGAGATGAACGACATAACATTTCAAATGATGAAGGCAAAATATGAGCTACGTTTTAGTTTATTGATGGTGAATAAATTGTGAGAATGAAAACTTTTGTCGGCAAACCGTAAAATAATTGAGAGCAATTAATTAATATTAGTATTTAAATGGGTCTTTTACACAAGCTAGGCTTAAGCCGTTCCATGACAGATTTACAAACGAATATACCTATTAGCCGTGTTAGGTATACGCAGTTTTTGGTGTGATATAAAAGAGCTGGGAATAATTAATGAAAAAGATACGTAGCATTTAGTAGGATGACTATAGAAGAGCTTATACATGGCTGATTGGCACATAAGAGATATAAATAACATGCTAATTTACAAACAAATGGCTGCTGAAGATACAGCCGTAAAAGTAGGTATCTGTATATGACGGTTCTTCCAGAAGCAATTGTACAAATGGCAGGAGAGTATAGAAGGGACACGAAGAGACGTTTTAAGCCGAAGATAGAGAGGTAGAGAGAGAAGAGGGAAATTGAGGGCAGTGTCGTAGTGCAATGGCACACAATGTTGTGTATACAAAGACAGAAGGAGTTGGATTGCATAGGAAGAAGACAAGTGGTAGTGTTGCCTTGCATTAGTCTGACTGAGTTGGGTTTACGAGAAAAGAGTTGAAGTGAAGTGAAATTATTTAAGACTGGTAAACGACCTAAGTCAAGTATAAGACTGAGAGAAAGTTTTGTTGCTTTGCGTAGGTCAGGCCGTCAACCGAGTGCTTAAAGAGACTTTAGCCAAGGGAAACCAAGTCAGGCGAATGAAGTTAATGTCTTGTCGGCTATATAAATGCTTTTGGCATCCCTTGGACTTTGCCTACTTCGCTCTCTATAAAAACAACTTTCAACTTCACTACTTTACTTATGACAGACTATAAAACTGCGATAGGGGTACGGTGGTTCTCGTTCTGCTGGTAGTGGTAGATCCTTATGCAACTTGACTACTACAGAACAGATACACGATAAAACAGTCAGCTTAAAGACTGACATTTGCCTTTCCCACTTCCCTATTACCACCAGTCGCTTCGTTATATTCGTCTCAACTCTTTCTTTCCCTACTTCCTACAACAATGCACAAAATCTGATGTGTACTTGGAGTCCATAAGACTACGCGCTATTGTCTATACCCCCTATACTAAAAGTACATTTCTACTTAAGAACATTTTAATACATGCTTTAATCAAGCTATTGACTTTCCTGCCTTTTTCAATTGCCATGTACGTGCATAGGATACTTTCTCTGTCAGTGACAAATACCTACTTTTTTGAGGCACAGGCCATGTCTTACCAAAAGGGTAGTATAGGTAAAACTTATACTAACCTTAAAATTAAGACTACCTTTTACACTTTAATGTATTTAGTTTTGGAAAATATACTACTACGTGCATTAGGTTACCGCAATGTCTGTTAACCTTTGCTAATGGCATTACTGCATCACTACTATATTAAATTACTATTTTGAGGTTACAATGTAATTAATTTTGAAGTAGGCATGTACATTTGAAAACATTCTCTCAGCCTTCGCCTTTTTAAAATGGTAGTATCATTAATAGGTAGAGTCAGAAGTCAGAACGAGTCATAAAAGCAAAATTTGACGAAAAGATTTTTAGTAAAGGCTTTTTTGGTGGATGATTATATTTGATAATGGTATCAGACATGTTAGGTATCTGTGGGAAAAACTATAACGATTTGAATCTTGATTTGGTTGAAATCTCTTGGGGAAAGAGGACATATCGGTCGTTTATTTCATTTCTGATGAAGATACTGAACTGATAAGCAAGCAGGCGCGTTCAGTCTACTAAAGATATCCTTCCTCAGTCGGTTACCTCAACTTTCCATGTAATATTTCCTTCTGTTTCCCTGTTGGTAGTTTTCACATAGTTGTGCTCGCATTCCTTCTTGCATGTATTCTGTATCTTGTCCGTGCATGTACGTATGCCATTTGAGAATGTGAGATTGGAAGCTCCTACTAACTGCGGAACTGTGAGACTTCTACTAGTAGGGGCATTACTGTAATGGTAAAGATAGTAGTCTGTCGGACTGAATTGAATGTAAGTGAAACTACGACTACTTCTTCTTTGCTCCTACTGCTACTTGGTTTGAATGAGATGTTATGGGAATCCTTTGCTCTTGCTAGTTGCTTTACTTCGCTATTCTCTTCAGGAGTCCTATATAGAACTTTGTTCGTAATATTATGTGAATGTGTTCTTTTGGTGCATGTACTGCGTGTGTAAGGCCGAGAGAGAGAGAAGGAGAGAACATTTACTGCTACTACTTTACTTACTACGACTACTACTGGCTTCACTTCACGTTCCACATTCTGGTTGTGCTCTGGTCTGGTTCGAGGTCTGATGTGGTGAAGCCTGGTCCGGGTTTAACTGAGTTCTTGTTGTGCAACTGCCTCTCATTCTCAACTCTATAGCTCTCTCTGAAACACTTAAACTCTACTCACACAAGTCTAAACTGAACTTTTCCCTTCCGGAAGGATCAGATACAAAAATTCCATTGACTTTCACTTTCCTTGACAGTTTACTATTCCATCTCAATTTAACAAGTATTTAAAGACTTCTATTATTACAAGCAGAAGCATCCACAACAACAACAACTTGTCCTCTTCAGCAAAAGTGGAAAACTTTGACAGACTTCTCAAGGTAAGCCATTGTAAATTGTATTTGTAAATACTTAGGAATCTCATAAAGTAGTTCACTAATCTAAGAATACAAAGGGGAAAACTTTCTTTGATGATAAGTCAACATGGTATAGTTCAGATCTGGTTTATGCTTAGTGAGTCGCGAAATTCAGTTGAGGGATCACCCGCCTTGTTAAGTATAATAATGACATATAAGCCTCTCTCTCTGTGTGTGTTATTTTATGAGCTCTATTCATCTTGTTGCTAAAGGAAGGCGTAAGTATATAATGGCATCACTTGTCTTGTCTCGACCCTCATCAAATCCCCACATTTTTTACTTACGCAGAGTAATAGTATCGCATCTTTATCTTTTACTATCTCCCAACAGTTTTATTGTTCCATTCTATAAGTGTCTGATATCACTTACTATTATTCGGGGCAAATAGAAAAATAACTCGCCAAGTGGTGATTTCACTTCCTTACTAATTCTATAAGACCTTTTCACATGAACTTCCTTTCTTCCTTTGTTCAACAGTGCTGAAAGATTACTGCACACTAATCTTAAACCTTTCCTATTAACGGGACAAAAGAAACCTAAATAGAAACAACTTTTCTTTTCATGTTTTACTAAGAAGTAATGAAAAATTCAACGTATATATAACATTCTCATATTTATACGGCAGCAATTCAACTAATGGCACTAATTTGTCTGCCCTGACGGCAGTCTCAGGAGGAATTTCATATACAACAGAATAAAACCGAATAATGGATAACCCAAATAGTAATTTAAATTGACATAAGAAATTGAGCACGTTTTTTATGCATCTCAGAGTTTCTCTCATATTGTGCAAACAAATCTACTCTACTTTAATTAGACACTGACAAATTATGATTTGCTGCACGTTCATATTTCATGCGATTTCGTTGTAAGGAAATTGTTTGAAGAGTGAAAGTTAATTTTCCAGATCAACGTTCACGAAGCGAAATTAATAAATACGCAGACCCGGATATCTTGCTTCAGCACACTAATTACAATGCCAATCTGACATTAATTCACAACCTGATTCAGCATTAGGTATCTGTATTAATCATATTAAATCTGCTGCTTACAATCTTTAGCTGCATGAATTAATTTTACAGCATGCATCAAGCTAATGGAGAGTTTGCACTCGGAATACCTTTCTTATTAATTAATACAATATTTTGATGTGAGGATGATACATCGGTACAGATGCAGAGTTGCATTTCTCTTTAATGATACACACTCCACAATAACCCCGAGAATCGATTACATGATTAATATTTCCCAAATGAAGCTCCTGTCATATTGTATTGGATCAACAAAGCTAAATTAATTAAGAACACGCATGGGCTACAGAGAAAGTTGAAAGTTAAGTTTTACAGTTGCATACAACTATAAAATATAGTCTCTCATCAGTTCCATCATTTCTTGCATTTTCTTGGACAACCATATATAAGTATTTCCCATACTAAAATAATATTTAACTACGCATTAAAAGCGAATGAAATTCTTGTACACAGAAGGCAAAGTTTACTCCGGTAATTTCATTTTATTCATACTAGCTCGTTAATGAGAAACAATTTGCTGGAATTATGAGTTTATGTGTTAGGGCAATAATAATATGACAGTTGTAAACAATGCTACGCCTACGCCTACGCCTACAACCTACTTTTAGGCTTTCTTTTCATTGTGCTATTTTAACAGAAAAAAGATTACCCACTACACTATATTATTACACTTGAATGCATGCAATGCAAGTACTATGTAAGAAAATATTATAATAATATGCGCCCTATATACATATATATAATCTACAGGCTTGTTAAAGATGATAAATAAATATATAATAAGATGACACTATAGAAATCCATGTCATGTCACAATATTATTATTAGAGTGTGCAGACAGAAAAAGAAAAGCATATATTGGCCCAGTCAGGATTACAGGATTGTAGTGCACACGAAAGGAATATAGAGAGGAATGCGGACATGGCCATGGCAGTTGGTACATTACATGATGACAGACAAGTCATGTCAAATTGGGTTAGGCCAAGCAGAAAGAAATGCATCCAAAAGGAAAGCAAATCATGCCCTGCTGCCTTGTTTAATAGTAAAGGCTTTACAACTACATAGTTTTGTATTACACCCTTTGCACAAAAGAAACAAGAAATATTACCATCCGACGCATGCAAGTGCAGTTTCGCTGATGTTACTACTGACGTGGGAATATATTTTATCTTTCTCTGCCCACCACAACCACCAGAAACTTTCCTTACACTTACTTACTCCTGTTTTGCAGCAAATACCACTAATAATACTCATACAAATGCATAATAATACTCTATACGTCTATAGACAGAACTAGTCCTACTTGCACAATTTTAGCATTTCTCCGAAATAGTATCACACTATTTCCTTTTGTTGTGTATCCGAATATACTTGAGCCGTAACCAGCTTATAGTGCGCCACATTCATTGTACTAGTAACTGCCCGGTTTTAGTAATGTTTTGTGTTTTTGTAGCACTCGCGGAGAACATATCTCGTTGTTTGTCATTTCATATCTTTGTGTGTTTCTTGTTGATGTGATGAGAGCTCTCTGGAGCTCTCATCATCGTATCAACTGTAACACTGAACAAACCACAACACACAACCCCGACTTACTTCTGCTTGACTTTCCCGTGTTATTATTGTAAAACCAAGAGTTGGTATTAAGTCTACTTAAGTAGAGTAGCACTTCAATAAACTCCCAGTTCTATTTCTGAGTCAGCAACCAAATAGAATAAATAGCCTTGGCGGAGAAAGCGTCTCACAACAACTCCAGGTCTAATACTAAACATACATGGGATTTTAGATGTATTACCACAACAATAGAAATGTTATATGGGAGAGTTGCCTACTTCGGCAACGGATGCGCTTCAAACATGAGACAGCTCACTTGATGTCTATTAAACTGTTTCATTTCGCAGGATACTTTTTGAGAATGAATTCGTAAATCAGCTCAAACTACTTATGATTCATTACAATATAATCCTAGACCAAACCTGAAGCTTTGGGATGCTTCCCATATTTCACATTGTTAATGAATACTTCGTGTGGTATTTTCTAGTACATCTTCACTTGTCATTAATGATAATGCTCCCCCTAATACTCCATAAGATGTAATAAGGTTTATATTTCCATTTCCCACAATCTACTTAACTTTTCATTCTTAATGCTCTTTCAGTAGAATCCTCATTTTAATCCTACTAATGGATCAGGATAGGCACAATCTGTAAAAAGTATACTTTACGTACGTACGTGGAATTATAAAACATGCACAATATCAACTTCCCAGTAGAAGGAAGATCACTACTTGATACGTATTCTCTGTAGACATGACAAATTGAAATTGAGCACGTGTGTAGAGCACGTATCACTATAAAAGATGCCCGTTTTTGAGATCTACAGCCCTAGGTTTACTTATAGGTTTCATGGGATGTGGGCAAACGGAAATACAGTTATTATTATAATTGTAATAACCCATTGTAATTTTTCCTATTGAGAAATCTAAAAATGACGGGGAGATAGAAAGGATTTTAGCTGGGAGAAGATTAATAAGGCCTATATGTAATGTAGCGTAATGATTTTATGAGGAATGGGGTAATGCAATGTAAAGAATTGCAATAAGTCTTCGAGTGATTCCACATCCACGAGGCATTGGTTGGATTACAGATACATTATGGTTTGGTTAGTGGACTCCAACAGCATATGGTATTACCGATTTTATTTGCTTCGCTCAGTTTACTTCAATTCGCATTCATCGTATTGTTAGTGGTCATTCAACCATAAATATTTTATATATACTACAGCTACAGTAAGAGAGCAACTAGCTTTTGGCATGTTCATGTAATTTCGTAGTCACATAATATAAGCATGGCACACTGAATTACACCAGTGACTTGAAATGAATTGGTTTAGCTCAATTCAAAGTGCACTACCAGTACTACATACAACAAAGTACATGTGAGACTTCGACACATGTGTTCAGGCAATTTGCTTTTGTGTGTAGTATAAAATATTTGCTGTGTATGTTGGAGTGTTTTTATTGTGTGTCTCTGTCAACGAAGTAAGTACCTATACTTCTGTATACGGCTGTAGTAACATTATTACTGTCCCTTATGCAACAACAATTAGATGACTATCTCTAAGAAATAAAATGAACTACAAAACTTCCTTGTATATATTAAGAAGGAGCTAGTCAACACATTCGTTGCAGCCAAATCTTTTTTATTTTTACTGCAGGGGTGCTCCGGTTAGATCTTCGTTTGTTCTTTGACTGTGCTAAGTTACAAGTCATAAGTGGACACTCTTCTAGAAGAGTGCAATGCAATCGGGATTGAAACAGTCCAAGAAACAGGCAATGTCATAACTGAGAGTGAGATTTTTTTGTAGTGCAAAACAAATCTGTCCGGTTTACTATTAGGTAGTTTTATGATTGTTTTATGATGATGGCTTTCTTAAGGGTATTCTCATGTAGATATCATATAAAATGCACTGTACGCACGACTTACTAACTAATGCAAAAGCAATGAATCTTTTTTGTGGTAGACAGAGGACAGTTTATTTCTTTGTTATTACTTATCTGCTTGTATTCTGCTTGTATTCTGCGTGTATGCAACTACAACTACTAACCAAAGTGGAAAAATGAGAAATGAAATGTTTTCTAAGAGAGTCAACTTGATTTTTAATTGGAGTTGAGTGACTTTTAGTTGTTCGGAGGTGAGTGATTGAACGCTCGTTTGATGACATGACAAGAACAAGGAAAAACGACATCTGTAAAAGTTATTATACCTTTTTACTCATTAGTATTATTCGCATGCCCACTTTTCTTATTCAGGTGCATCCAAACTATCACTCTAAACATTTGTATTTTGTATTGCAAATCACATTCTACAACTACTATACTATATAATAGTAAAAGTTATTTGGGCGCTCCATTTTTCACGAAGTAGGTATCTGATTTTAAAAGAACAATCTTGCTTGCACTTTCGTTTTTGGACAATTATCGAGCAATGAAAAACCAAAGCCCAGTTTACCTATTTGTGAAATTATTATCCTGTTTATAAATTGTTGAAAGTAACATGACGGTATTTTAGTTGCACTTCGTGACCTTCTTGGTTTGTGAGTTTTCTTACTTATTTAACAGTAAGTATAAGAATTCTGTTTATATAAATATTTATTTAAGTACTAATACTAGATAATGAGTAGATAACCAACGACCAAGTGTGACTTGTCACATCTTATTGATCATAATAATACAATTACATAATCTCATATTTGATACAGTATTTAATATTGGTATGCAAAATGCAAAGTATGTAGTATTGCTTGATATTTTTCATAGGCAAATTATAATTTAATTAAGTGTTCATTTGATAAATAAAAGTAAAATAGGGTAGTGCGTAGTTTATGAAATAATTCAATCTAGTTTCATTGACTTTATGTAATGGGAACGAATTTTACCACAGAATGTTTGATTTAGAAAAGTAATCTTTAGAATATAATTTGCGTGCGACAAAGTATAAGTAAAGAAAGTTGAACTTTTATCCGCGAGGAACTAAAAAGTTGTGCAAATCACAGTTTTATTACGTTTTATTTATATAATCACTATAATATAGGTACTTACATTTTGAATTATATATATTGCGTAGGTGGCTGTGGGTTCCTTATTTTCTCTCTGGTGTTTTTAAACTGCAAAATATGATAATTGCATTGCACTCCAACGCGTATAATTGTAGTGTATATAAAGCACCGTTATGGAATGTCGCAATCTGCCCATGCACCCTTCAAACATCAAAGAAGATCAAAGTGAATTCTTTGATCTTCTTTGACTTTGTGAGACTTTGTCCTCAATGATGAGTATCAAAACAGATTAACAAAGATATTCGTGTTAATCAAGTTCAATATGTTAGTACGAAATACAATGGAACATGTTTTCCGAGCGTCAGCATTTTACTTTCATCTTTGAGTTGTTCGCATTTCACACTCTTATTGTAACTGTGTAAAAATGATGTGTCGTGAATTCGCCAACTTTCATGTTTGCTGCTACTTGATTGTTCACCAGGGCAAACAAATAGCCTAGCTAGCGATGTTTTGAATGGGAGAAACCTGGAATGCACAAAGCACTTTTGAAGTACATAAAAGAAACAGGAAAGGAAAAAGGAGATGAAAGAGAGTTTGCTGAATGAAATACATTTTGAGACTGCTTGATAGAAAACAATCGAGGCAGACAGTAAATTATAAATTATAAATAAGTATGTAGTTTTTTGCAGATTCAGCTGACAGTTCATATGAACACAATGTCAAAAGTATTTTCTACTCTAATCAAAATTGTAGAATCAGGAAATCTGTCATCTGCATTTGTGTACAACAACAACACATTCAATGTTGTTGACAATGTTTTCAACATTACTCTCTGAGACCTTTAGTTTATGTTATTTATTTTCTTTCTGTGAAAATGTTTTGATTCAGTTTCTTTACAATGATTACAAGAACCATTGAACTCTTTTAATAATAAATAACTCAAGAGTTAAAACTTGTGTAAATACGACTCGGATTTCCTGCAACAAAATTATTATCCAAACTAAAAATATGGTATCCCCATTTTGTAAACAAAATGATTTCCACATACACATAATAAAATAGAATATCCATTGAACATTTTGTATGAAAAAAAGTAACGAAGTACCTACTTACTATATAGAAATGTACACAAGTTTTTCAATAACACATCTTCATACTATTTCATATATGCAGATCATTTTTAACATAAGATTAGATTTAATTTGACACACTTACGACTTCGAATTGAATACGAACCCATATTCAATTTGAAATGTCAATTGAAATTAAGAGTATTCAAAAAGTAATTCAGAATCAAGACATACGATATACGTTTATGTATAGGTACGATACATAGCTGCAAAATATTTCATTTCATCTATTCATACTGGAAAGCAATTTATCAAAATAGTTGAATACAACAAAGAACAAACTACTACTAGGACAGTTGAATAGATATTAAAAAATGCTTAGAGTTTACATGCACATTGCACACATACTATGGCTCTGCCATGGATCATTTCATTCCATTTCGCTTCTCAAAGGAAAATCGGCTATCTGCCTTGCCTCTGCAGAGATTACCTCTCTTTGCTTTCAACATGTGGATTCAGCAACTATTGTGAGAACTGGAGATAATAAATCAATTTTTTCGTCTACATGTCACGAAATAATCAGTAAAGAAGTACACAGTAGCAAAGACCGTATATACGGTATAAGCTCAACTAGACTTTACAAAAGATCGAGTGTGATACACATTTGCTTTTATGTTTACATACTGACAAATCTAAGGTCAATGAAAATAGCTTTACAATAAAAAGAGGCATAAAAGGAGCATTATATATACTATTTTTATTGAAGCATTTCATCCTACAACTTCTAAAAAGTAATCCTACAGATAGCACACTTAAATTGGTTTACAATGATTTTCCTTGTGTACGTAAGTTGAAAGTAATTGGCTTGAATATCGACTTGAATGAGCAAATATTTACAATTCGAAGGATTGGAAGTTTCAATTTGCAAATGGACTGGGACCACTTTACGAAACTCTAGAAAGCATCTTCTTTATTGATATTCTAGAGCATAATATAGGTTATAATAGAAGTAGCTGCATGTTAATAGAGAGTGAAGTGGAACATTAATGTTAGTTTCGCAACTAATTAATCAGTAAATAGTTTTAAGATTCGAAGTTTCGAAGTTTCTTCTTTCAATTCCAAACTCATCAGTATCGGATTACGGACAGTAAATCGTCTGTGACAATTGGCCGCCAGGACATTAGACCGACAATTCATTTACACTGTAAATACAATTTTGGTAGTAAATCGTCACATTTCTACACAATTAACGCAGCTAAGTCTTGATCTGTTCTTTTTGGAAACTAAGTAATAATAATTTTGATTAAAACTGATTCATGTGACCAGGAAATAGGGAATGGATGAGCACTACAAATATTTCTTTCTTGTTAGTTAGACATTGCAATAATAATTTTACTGCATGCAATTGGATGTGAATTGTGAATCCAAGATATGTAAAGGTTGATTTCTTTTATTTTGGCTTAGTCATAATATTATCTTTGCATTTGACTATCGTCAACATAGTATTTACAGCCTAAGAACGAATTGGCGGTGGAATGTCTTAGTAGTCAAAAGGCCCCGGCGGTCTACTGTCTGGATTTCATCATCATTTCAACTACAACAACTTTCTTAACTTTCTTTAAATTCTTCTTTCATCCTATCCTAGAAAACTATTGCTTTAATTAATTTGTCAAATCACATTTTCCAGTAATTTAATTACACTGATAGCGAGTAAATTACCAACTTACAACAACATTTGTGTTTTTAGTTGTTATTTCATGATTGGTATGGCTTATCTCATTGTATTCTACTTTCTATTATCTCGCCCATGTTTATGCAGTAGCAGCTAGAGCTAGTGAATTCAATTCTACAGTTTCAATTAACATTAGGTGTTTAGGTACGTTCAAAATCTGTTGACACTTAAAAATTTGGGGCGACATGCCACCAGCGAAGAGATAACTAGATATGACTCTCCTATTTGCTATTCAGTTGATGACAATATGATTTCGTTTTATTGTGGAACTTTTTGAAACATTCAAATGGAAAGTACAAATAATATTACATTTTCCAAATATGAAATCAGTGTAGTATTTTTCAATATCTGCAACGCAGCGAAGTATGCACAAATCAGTCAAACAAGAGAAAAATGCATTTTTTCCTTTGTAAACATAACTCGAAACTTAAATAGTGTTCAGTACCTTTCTAAATGTAACGTGAATGAATACCATGACACCATAGAATACGAGTATACCAGTACATGGTGGATGCATGTGGGTACTAGACATTTTTACAAGCTCGTTTGGTATACATATAAAATTCTAAAGGTACCATACATAATTCGCCTAATGGGTTCATAACGATTACAATATTGACAATGTACCTCACCGTCTGCGTATTACATTACTCACATAAATTGGCTTATTGTTAGATATCTGCTTCAGATTTTTTATACTGTTTGCATTGTTATTATGGCCTAATAACTTCAGGATGTAACTTGAAGATTTTTACTCTGCTTTTACGGGTAAAAAATATTCTGTTTCTGATATGTCGCTTAATGGAGCATTTTTAAACTATCGGTTCATAAATCAAGGGAGCTGATAACGCACGTAATATATCAACATTCTATGGAGACGTTTTTACGATCAATTACAGCTTAGTATGTCTTGTGTTGAATTTGCAATGTAACAATTTTTCAGGAACAAAAGGATGTTTTTAAATGATGAAAGGGGAAAAATTCAGATTATGTTTGACTTTCCTTTGTCCTTGACAGTTTTTGCAGTATTGCTATTACTATATTTGCAACATGGATGTAATTCACCAACCAATCTAGAAGAATCGACTCTTCCAACACAAGTTATCTATTCTAAACTAATTGACTGGGTTGCAATGATTAATGATATGATGAGAAAATACCTTATGAATTTTCTCACATAGTTTCTACAAAAGTCAGTTGAGCACCACCTCTCTATTTTATTCCTAGCAGTTAGTGCTAGTGGTATCTTTATTAAGTGATAATTTTGCTTTTAAATGAAGCACTCACTTATACACCAATATGTACCTAATGCAATCAAACCATACAATAGAGTGAAGTTGCATTTGATTTTTGGCATAAAAACTTTATCTGATTTGCAATCTATAAAATATCACTTTATGTCACTAATAAAAAATTGGTGTGTCTGGAAGTAATGATCACTTTTGGGTTAGACTTTATTTCTATTTACACTTGAGTGCACGGACGGAGGCGTTTTATCGTCATAATTGTGAACGGTATATTTCGTTCGCTGAGAACAAGTAAATTCATTCAGTCAAAGAATCGAAATCTCTGTCTATGAAAAGTAAAACACTTACCTAGTTGAAAAAGTTACTTTCGTCATCTTAAAACGATTCGTCAATTTTATAGTTCAAGTTTAGGAAAACTTGTTCCTATTCATCTTGCATATCTCTCGAAGTTAGATCGTAAAAACAATGTGTTGTCTCACAACTATTATGTATGTATTATGCATGTATGTAGCTTCCAATCATGCACAGTTGGTTAACTGTAAAAATGCCTCTCCGCAAAAACCTGAAAATAGGATGATCGTATTCAAATCCCGGCTACTTATTGAATTGCTATTTAAAGCAGGCCCGACTTTATAATATCGTTTACATCGTACTCTTAATCTTACACCTAGCCGACCTACTTAGCTTTGACAAGACTGACACCGGTAGATAAACCAATTGAGACTAATTGTATGGCTTAAACAACAACAAACCTTCAACTTTTCACCTTTTCTTGTCGTCTTACTGTAAACATGTTTCACTCAAAATTTTCAGTTTAGAAACAGTACGTATTGTTACGTATGTGCATGCACGGACGTAAATGTAGATGCACGCAAAGATGTAAAATCATGAAATACCTACGTACAGTATAATATATCCTGGATATAAAATGTCAAATATTTAATTTATACAGGGATTCTTTTTTGCTTCAAACCCATCTTGGATAGAAAAGTTAACATTCTTGGAAACATTAAATGAAGATTTTTTAACTTCAAAAAATAAAAAAATTCCTATCAAAGCTCAGGCAATACATGTTGTATACTGACAGCTACAACTTTAGTTTAGTACAGTTTTAAGTAATAAATACTACTGCTTATTGCTTGCTGCATGATCAATTTTGACTTGTGTATGTAATTTGAGATGATAATGTACATAATTGTATATGTAGTAGGTGGCTGTCTTCGTTGAAATATTATTTTACCTATAATCAGCGGGTTACTAAGAAAAATTTATTTTATACAAAGGCTAATTCATCCTCTTTAGTTATCTGATCCACATGACAAAACATGTCCCAAACTTACTTGAACTGAAAATAAAACGTACGTTTTCAAAATTACTTTGGACCCTTTGGCTATTATTAATTTTGAAAAGGATACGCTGATGAAGTTGAATGAAAAATATAGCACGGACTTACTCTTTTACTTCCGATTACGAGAAGTCGAAGTAAGAGAGAAAAGAGTAAAAGAGAAAAATCTGAAGTAATTGTGTACTTCCCTGCGAGCATAGTTATATTTAATGTGTTAGTTGTTGTGTTCTCTTCTGTAATTGAGCAACATTTCCATAATGCCCCGTAGCCCAATCACCGTTAGATCATAAAGTTTCAAACGAGATAAAACTATGGTAAATAATTCTATATATTATTTGACAAAGCTTTGGTTTTACTAAATCAATGATATCTCAAGTCTATTGTATTGTATTCTCAATCTCCTACCACCTACTTTGTTTGTAGTTGAACGTGACGGTAGATAAAAATACTTTCATTACAAACGGCCCCAAGCTGTTTGCCCACATAATAATCTTCACAATTCAAAAGCGATTTGAAATGCTTGTAACTACCAAAGAGAATGCTTCAGTTCATGCAGAGATGATTTTGTCTCTTTTATTTGATTTAACTAATTAACACATCAATGGGAATCTGAAGAGTGTGAAATACAAGGTGGAATTGCTTATTCATACATTACTTATTATTTGGAACTAATGCTTAGGAAGATGTTACGCTCCTTTTGCGAGCAATATTGTATTGTCAAACAACGGAAACATGAAACTGTTGTTATTCCTACAGAAATGCTAATGAAGGTAACGCTCCTTTTGCGAGCAATATTGTATTGCTCAATCAAACAACGGAAACATGAAACTGTTGTTGTTATTCCTACAGATTGACACCTTCCTACTTCTTTAGACACAAAACCTATAGGCACATTAAAAACGTTTATTCCAACAAATAACCATGATTGCGACACGATTGAAAGATTAAATACAGGGATTTATGTAAGTAAGAAAGAAGGTATCTTAAAACTATGGCAAATATCACGCATTGAATTGATATTTCTCTCTTGAGGACCCATGTAAACGTACATTATGCACTATTAATATTTGTAAATGTTACTTTGAAATACTTAGATCGTAAAGGGTAAATGCAATGAAATGAAATGAACACGATTATGTATTACTATTACTAGTACACCTACGCTGATGTGTCTATATAGACAAATTGTCATTGTAAGTGTAATACTGGTAACAGGGACTTAAATTTTATTCACGCAGACACACATGAATTTAGCCGAAAATTAATTTAGTCTTTGTCACTCATCACCAGACTAAATTAATGTGGTGCACTAACAGTTCTGGAAGAGAGCAATAAGTAGAGGACCATAATGTGCTAATAAAATAAAACTCATACCGTAAACATGAGATAAAATAGAAATGACGATAGAGCTTTGGTCTGTATGCTCTTTACGCGCTGTATGGTTGGCATGAAATGAAAATGCTAGTGACAATAATTCTCATCTTTGCTACTAAAAGTAAATTCACATGGAAGAATATCATCTGGCAAGATTGGAATGACAATGGCCTCTGTATATATAAGTGGAGTATACAAGAAGGGGTGTATTGTAATTCTCCTTCTATATATCTCCCATCACTGTTACTTCTGTTCCTATTTCCATCATCAACTCATACAGACGAACCAACAGCCACGGCCAGACCATACCATCTCTGCCAAAAAGCATCACAGTTCCATCAACTAAGTAAGTAAAAGCAAAAGTAGAAAGTAAAAGTAATTGTTATTTTAGTAGAATAGAATAGAAATGGCGGAAGACTGACTGTCTTTTCCCACTGCTACTCCCTTCCTCCAAAGAGTGGGACGAAACTCATAAAGAAAGCCATTAAATAAATGATTGTTACGCTTCACCGCCTTCACAATATCCTTTGAACTTATACTCCGGTTCTTCTGCCTATACACACTGCCACCACCACCACCACCATACTACAACTCTAATCTTCACCACTGAATAGCAATAAGCACTACTTATTAAAACCTAAACTATATATTGGCCCACTATTTTCCACAACAATATAATGCAACACTATGACTTAATCGCAGTTAGTGTTGGTAGTAACTTCTTTTTGCGCACTTTTGATATTATACATGTTCTTAATACACATATAGCAATCCCATCATTGCAACAAACACTCTTAAGAGGAAAACAATGCATGCGAAAATAAATCTAACGTTGAAAAACAATATTATAGCAAGAAAAACGTCAGTGTCTGAATCTATGTCTAAAGCTAACACATTGCCACTGTCACATCACATGGCAAAAAACATGGAAAACATGTGATGGCACTTGTAATCATTTATTGTTGCGAGGTATTTGGCTTTCTTGATGATTTGTCTCCCGAAGAGGATTTTGTGGGACTTGGCTTTATCTTTCTCCTAGCAAGAGGCTTTCCTTCAAGTGACTTTTGCGTATATATAAATGTTTTCGCAGTGGTTTATTTTATATCTTAGTAGTTCAGTAATATGTTGACATAATGGCAAACGTGGGACTTGATAGCGTATGAAGCTTAATGCACGTAGCACGTATACCTACCTATAATTTAGGTAGTTTCATAGACAAACAAACTTTGCCAGGCAGAAAGCGACTCAACCGGCTGGAGATGCTGGACAGACAGATATGTAACGCAACGGAGTTAGTAGAATACCTATAGCAATAAAGCGGTGTTAGTGTGTTGCTGCCGTGTTTTTTCAGATTGAATTCTATACGATTTGTATGTCGACAGAAGAGATTACTATTACAAATAGTGTGGTTCACCACAACATGGTGATAAGGGAGTGCATACATAAAAACATCCATGTCGGATTTACTTCCATTACATTACATATTGGATTTCTTTGCCTTGTGGCTTTGGCGTAAGTTAAGAGTTAAGACAGTACGAAACCAAGTTTCACTTTCCACTGATGACACGATGTAGCAACAGACTGTGTGTTCATGTATGCAAGCTGTTGACAGGTGACAAATACCTCAAGGTTTGGTCTAGCCCCAACCAGCTCATTCCTCTAATCTTCCTATCTTCCATAAAATACAAGTCTATGAATCCATCGAGGCTAATGTTCTAGCATTAATTTTGTCATGCGAAACGACCCATCCCATTTACCATTTCGTTACTTTCCCATTCCATCTTTCTTTCTCGTCATTTCCTATTTGATTTTCACACTAACCACGAAATCATGCGGGGTGAAGGAAATTCATGAAGGATCCTAAGAACATGCACTTATAGAATTATTGGAGTGATACGGTATAGTATATACATACAGGGTTCTCTTTTGGCTTGTCGATATCATACGATGGACACCGTATGGTGGGAAATGACAGTTGCTTAGAGAATATCAAAAGGAAAAGAGAAAAAGTGTCAAAACATGTTTCTGTCGTAGAGAATTAAAAAGACACATTCGCACTGGAGATGCATAGGAATGGCTAAGGTCTGTCCTATTGAAAAAGATTTAGTTGTCATATACGATTGTGATTACCACTCGTTCACTTCAGTTTCTCTTGTCATTGCCCCACTACTGTGCTGGCAGGGCACATCACTGTGTTCTACTCCGTTGCAACTACCGAGAATCCAAAAGACAAGAAAAGGAAACTTTGACATGACTGGAGTGTCCTTTTTGTACGTAGCATGCATAACCCATGCAATTCTAAGTGTAATGTTGTGCAATAGACTTCAGTTTGCTGAAAATGCTGGTTGTATGTGTGTTGTGTACAGATAATACAACGCTAGAAGCTAAAAAGTTGTTCTTTCGGTTCGTTGGAGCATCTCCAAATTTCCATCCTCTCAACAACTAAATGTATTTTATGTCTATGCTAATCCTCTTATGCGTTTTTGTTTGAGAAAAGATGGACTTTGTGACTGTGACTTTGCAAGAGCATTTAAACTTTTTAAACCCTAGATCCATACAAATCCGTACACAATAACCTACTCAAAAAGCTTATGGAGTCGCATCAGCGAAGAAAGGGAAAGCTTTCTGGATTCCATTTCACAAATAAGGTGTAACCTATAAAATAAGAAAGGAAAATGGAATAGTAAATTACACACGCAGTATTATTGATACTTTTTTAAAGACTTTTCTTTTCCATGGGTTCTAAAACAGTTTTGATTGAAAAGTCATAATAACTTACAGTATATATTGCATTTTATACCAGTAGGTACTATATAAATATAAAATATATTTTATACTTATAGTGTACCGTATACCTATATAAGCACTTAAATCAATTTAAATATATGAGACTTGACACTTTCCAATTTAATGGCCAAAGTGGATTGTGAAAAAAACGGAATGTTGTTGTAAAGTATATAACAAAGTCACTGAAACACGGAAAGCTCATTTAAAGTACTGTGTTAGGATAATGTACATATTATGTAGGTACCTTGAACTTATTTGTTGGTGTTAGAAAATCTAAACCGTACGTTGCGTGCATGGTGTAAAGGATTTTATTAAGTTTCGGGTGAGATGAGTAAAGAAAAGCAAGATGAGATTTACAGCTTGTTTTGCATTCTTTTATAAATGAGCTGGTGCAATGTAATTGAGCTCAGCACATTTATTTTATTCCACGTTACCTTGTTCAGAATTTTACTGAGGTGCGGTGAGCCTAACACTTCTACTTATTTATTCCACATCGTCTTCAGTATATTTTGCTAATGTACTCGCACTAATAATACACGTACCTAAATAGCTCTCTGGATAATAATTCTTAGCATAACATAGCGGAAACAGTCGTGTGAGAAGATTATAAACTGATCTTTGCTACATCATCAGCAGGTTCACATCACTTACGCAACTCACAACATTAACTGTTAAATGGAGTAGTGCTTGAGTGTGTTGAGGGAGATATGAGAACGTGTGTGCTATTTCACTGCACGTTTATTACTCTAAGCCAAGGTTATTTATTGCATACTAAACTCACTGACAGAGTGCGTATACAAAACAGTAGTGCGTGTAATGTGTAATGCAATGGCATGCGGTGAAACACTCATAAACCCCGTGTTCCGTACTGATTGTTAGATACTACCAGAGAAAACAAGTAGTGTTGAAAAATGGACGCGTGTGCGTTCCCAAATGATTTCCTCTCTATCTTTTAGCACAAGATCAAGTTTAGTTCCCGAATATCTCTAATTCAACCCGGGTCTCCAAAACAATCTGTCTCTGATATTACCCTGAGTTTCCTGCATAGTAACATTGAGTTTTAACCCGGGTCTACCAGTCTAACTCAGATCTCCAATTTTTTCCGGGTACATATAATGCGGTAGAAATATAAAAAAGTTAATCATTGAATGGAAGCCTGGTTTTATTACATATTTTTCATTGAAGAGAAAATCTGGTAATTATACGGGTCTCTAATACAACCAGACCTAGCTTCATTAATACAACCCGGGGGTTCGGGCGTCTGTATTTGTAAATAATCCGGGAGTTAAATCAGAGGATTCACGGTACCTATAGTACTGACTAATATAGAATTACCAGACCAGGAAGTGAGATCAAAATCAAACTTCAGAAGTACAGTAGTATGTAAAGAAATGTATTTACTACAGATAGAGCAGAGAGATTGCCAAGGAATTTTATCTCGCGTATAAGATTGTACTGTGCATGCAAGAATGTAATTTTCTATTGGGGGTGATGTGAAATATGCAGTTTTTGCCACCATCTTACACAGAACATCCTTCTCTCAAAAGACAATCAATTAACACGTTATAAATTATCGGGAAGCGCAAATTGTATTTGTAGAAAGTCTGTTCTAATAAAATCAGCAATTAAACTACCATTGCAGTCTGTTAATGTTCGTAGATGGAGAACAAGATATGTGTGTAGAAAATTATGTGATGTAATGAAGTAACTCTACTAAAAGTAAATAGTGCATATAGATTGATAGTACCAGTTTAAGTGTAGTATTGCTTGCAGATGATGGTATGAATCGTAATCTTATTAAATTCTACTTGATGCTGTTATTGTGGAATCAATTTACAGAGAATTGCGTTTGCTACAGAGCAGAGATGTGGTTAAAACTTGTTCAGCTTATTAACATAATTTATGTGACTTGAATTGTGCTTTTAAAAGGCAGTGCACATCTGTTTAGCCACTAAACAACATAATTGTATGCATGCTTTCGATAGTCACTATCAACATGTTTCTTCAGCACTGCAACTGAACTTAAACGATAACAATGAATTTTCCCTTCTATACGAGCAATCAAGACCATAGTTGAGATGAATCCGAGAGACAATTGTTTTTTATCCGCTTTTATATTGGTATCTGTGATTCTCATCAGATTTGATTCGATTCGATAGGATCTATGTGCGTTTGACTTTAATACGAGCTGATCTAATCACTGCTCATCTACTTAAACTTACTTGTTTCAGTATTATTCCCTAAAGGAGGACCACCTTGAAAATGTGTTGGCTTCACTCAAAGAGACCAGCCGGTCGGGTACCTTTTAATTTACATTTACACTTACAACAACTTCTTGTAGCATTTGACAGGAGTTAATGAAAAGATTCGAAATGAATGTCTTTAGGCTGTAGGATGGCATTGTATAGAAAGTAGCGACATGGGATTCTTATTGAGAGAATGAGACTAACAATAACGAGCAGATGCTCGCAGTTAGAAACGGAGTAAATGATTTTTCCTTACCAAGAATAAAAATCGACTCTACTACTGCCACCACCACCACCACACCACTAGTATATCCTTGCAAAAAAGACTGCAGACGAAATTTATAATGCTATCTCGAGGATCTCTTTATAATTTAACATGACAGTCAAGTTGAGCCGGAGTGTATTTGAAAAGTAGTGACTGACATTTACACCTGTAGTGGTTCTTTCCACTTACCCAACGTACACACCTCTCATCACAACTCTTCTGGACTGGATTTCAGTCACAGACTTGTTCTTTATATTTAGGATACAGTATAGAGCAAAAAGCCAAGCACAAATGAACACAGGCGGCTTTTTCATTGAATTCTTATCAACAGCAAGTCAGACAATGAGGATGATCATCATCAATGATGATGATGATAGAATAAAGAATTTAACAATTCAAACCAACAGCAACAAACGGTCATCGTTTGCTTTGATACAGTTGAAGTGCATCGCTCCGCAGAATAAAAGGTCAACAATTATACACTTGTAAAATTCTCAATGGGAAAAAACAGATTTTCTAATCTCTGTTCTGGTCTGTTCTTCACGATATACCTCTTTGTAAACAAAAGAGCTAACAACAAACAAGTTAATTGTCCATGTATACATTTTTCTTACTATCTATATACAATCAGTCATCCTATCAAATTACAGATCGTCTTACCATGTACTTAGTGCACAATGGGAGGTTAACATATAATGTAAATAAATAGGGATGCCTCTAGAGGAGGTAGTATGTACATAGAAACACAAATAATACATAATATGTCCACTTGTCCGATGTAAATGTACCTATATGTCCTTGTATGGCTTCGTACACTTGATTTCATGTCAATAGTTAGTTACCTCTTGGTTTTAAATGTCAATCTGTGAGTTGCATGCAGGACAAACACTACATACCTACTCATAGAACTGCATAATGCATTAATGATGGCTATAGTTGGTTGGCAAGTGGACTTGACTCGCAAATTATGATTCCCACGGTGCTTTACGACGTTTGGGGCATTAGGCCATTGCAAGATTACAACTAAAGCTGACTTGAATGTCGACTTCAACTCATTTCTGCCACATGCTGAGACAGTTCAAGTGTGAAATGTAAAAGCAAGTTGGTCGTTTGATGAAAATAATTTCAACGTTATGTGAGATGAGACGGATTTTATTTTTATTTGTAACATGAAGATGGTAATAATGCATTCCCAAATATACACAGGAAAATATGGGTTACCGGGTTATTGACAATTAAATTAGCAAAAATGGTTTGCTTTGACAAAAAGGTGAATTGCTCAACTCACTCACGTGGAATTTCATGAGAATGTTTATGCTTTGTGCATTGCGTCCCATTGTACTGGTCACACTTCAACTTTGACGATTACGGTCGTAACCGTTTTTTTCATCGTGTGAGAGTGCATCATTGCTATACTAAAAGCGTTCAAGCTTAAGATACTTCTGAGAGTATTGTTTGGTGTGAAGAAAAGTTTTCTCGGACAAAAGTTTCGAAAGTAATTACAATGCTGATAATGGTGCGGTCAAATTACTCTTCTGGTGAATCAAAACTTCAAAGCTGCGGTTTTATCACTCATTGCATGTACTGAAGAAAGTTTCATAGTGACCACACGGTCAGACAAATTGTTTTCTGCAGTTTTGTTAGCTACTTTCTCTGTGTTATATTCCCCAAGAGAATACATTTATAGAAATTTAGATTTACTTCTCGTAATTCCCCGTAAGCTTTAGCTCGTGTGGTTTTCTATCTGTCTACGGTCTAGTATCTTATTGTTAGTCTGCTGTGGTAGTGGCAATAGTATTTCTCATGATGATACTTCTGCCGATTTAAAAGATCTTATGGTATACCGCATTAGTACCTTTCGTACTTGTGACGGGCATCCGTGCCAAATAAACGTCAATAGCAACTACGTGACTCGGAAAGTGCACATTTCTACTTTAGTAGCCCATTAAACATTCACTGTAGCTCGATTGACTCCGAATCGGATTTTGTGGTACATTGTAATGTTGTCAGAACATTGGTTTACAATCCTGGCTTTCTTCAACCACTGGAAACCTTATCAATGCAGTAGTACTATTACAAAATGCAACCCGCATACTTATTCAATTCAGTTCAATATTCTCTAATTTCTAATAATGTTTCATACATTTCTTGCTTTTGTCTGAGTCTTAATACAGTAGAAAGAGATAGCGTGCAGTATGTACATTTAAGGTGTATACCTTTTGAGATTATTGGAATTGAAGTGAAAACTGATTGCAATTTGCTATATACGTATTCTCGAGAACTCCTGCAGAAGACATAAACGAAGTAATTCAAGATTTATTTGACTTTATCTGTTCTGTTCACTTCAGTTAGACATTTATTATTTCGAAAGTCACTTTATTCGATTTCTAGCTTTGTGAAGTTAGTTACAAACTGCTACAACCTGTAAACAACTGTCTTGGCTCTTATGTAGAACAAACTCCTATTCTATCCAAATCCAATGCCACCACGTCCCAAAGCACAGACGACAGTTTCCTTGTCTTTTCTTGTGTCTTAAACTCAATTTGCATGTGCTTCCCTCAATTGCCATTTGAGACTCTTATCGCAGCCAAAACTCTGCCTTATAGATGTAGCATGCAGAGTACATAAATTTTCACAGCTCCACTGCCCTGAACTGATTTGACATTTCTTGTACAAATGCGATTTACATAGGTACCCGCTTTCTACCTATCCATCTCTGTATCTGGGTTCATTCTAGGTACATACTAATAGAGATAGGAGGTCGGAGGTATTTTGCATGCAGCTGCTCTACAAATCTTAACTTTAGACAAATCCCGCCTATATTAATTTTTACATGCTACCCCTTACCTGTGACCATTTTTACCATAAAATGTGCTGTGACTTTTCATGTAAATAATGTAAGTAGCAGTAGTAGGAGTACCTAATAAGATAATAACTTTAACACAATTATTGGAGAAAATCTCTTGAGAGTGTCGGCAGAATAAAAATGGGTCCTTGAGATTTGAAATGTCGTCAGAGTGGAGAAAATAAAATATAAAATGTTTAATCCATACTAATCTGTGAGGGTTTTCACTCTAGAGATTTTCATCTCTAGAAAGTCATCATAGCGTGAACAGGGACTCACATCATTGAAATTTTGACATATAACTTCCTATACTGCGGGTTCCACCGCACCTAATGAAATTAAATTCGCATTAGGAGTCACACCACAGAAAATACTCAGAATCTCACAGCCACAGCCTTTTAGTACTATGGAACATACCAAACCAAGTGCCTAGGTACTTTACAAATGAAATGTAATATGGTAGGCCCCATAGAAGTCACATAGTTCTAAAGAAATGGAAATGCGTTTCCAATGGAATGAAAAGATCTTTTTCATTCGCTCTGTATTCCTGTTCAATGTATATATCCCCAGGAGCCTTTTACACTCTTTCCTTGTAAATTAAGGTATCTGGAGTTTCTGGAGTAAGAGGAGTCACTTGATTTGATTTCGATTCAATGTTTTCTTCCAAATGGTTTTCCATTGAAAATTTAACTCTTTGTTGAGGTCTTTATACTGGATCCTATACCTAGCAAATATAGATATTGTTCTACGTAGGAATTGATTACAACCGCTGCATGCCCGTCGTCGTCGAGTGACGGTTTGGCCCGGCTGACCTATGCATTAGACACGCTCTATCTAGAACGCACTGGGAAATGTGTTGCCCTATCCATTACCATTTAGAATTCTGCATGGTCGGAAGGATTTCCTCGAGATGCACTTAGAAGAACCAGAACCCACGGATCCGGGTGCACAAGATCACACTGCTATTATAACCCATATTAGATATGAAAAGCTGAAAAGGTAGTTATAATTCTTCAATATATTAAATCTCTTCTTCCAGTTCCAGCAGAGTATACCTTGTATGTCACAATTATTTATCCTGATGGCTACCTAGGGCTATTAAAGCAGAATGCAATATGCAATGAGAACTTTATCGTAGGTACTGTGCTTTACTGCCTTATAGTAGTGAGTAATGTAATGTAATCTGAATATAAAAATGTAATGTCTATGTCGGAAATGTAATAGGTTCCTACGTAATGGAATGATTCACTGAGTTTTACTACGACTCTCTGTCTTATAAAGCATTGCCAAAATTCCTGGTCTTATGTACATTATGGTGATTTGAGAGAACTCTTCAGCACATTGCATTTGCCTTGTCATGCTTTAACTTCATTCTGTCCTGATCTCTACAAAAATATTCACAATATTTTATATCAGTGCTGCCACGACCATCCTGTAGGAGAGAACATGCATAATGGATGGACTACCTCTGACAACCATGTACTTCCAAGCTGAGTTGAACAGTTGTGCAAATAACTGCGGTTTTTGCTTGTATATTTTACTTACGGGTCTGTTGTCTGACCTGCCTGCAGTTGATGTGGACGTGGACTTGACGCCTTGCTTTGTGTGAGTTACGACTTCATGTCAGTAATGGAGTGTGCCATTCAAATTCTATAATGATATGTATTTGGTTGCAGCAGAAGTATTAATCTTTGAGTGTGAAAGTGTGATATTCCTAGTGGGAGTATCACTTTTGCTTTGCTTTTGCTTGCGTAGGCTAAAATGTCATGTCATATGCCAATAATGTGTTTCCAGCTTCAGATTTCTGTGGGAAGCAGTCTATATTTCTTCTAGTACATGTCACGGTCTTTGTTTGGTTTTCTTTTTACACACATCTATCACACACCTAGTACTTATGTCCTGTTGAAAACTGTAAGTGTGTATACCTACTGCAGAGAATTCGTTTTTCCAAAATATTTCTCCAGTATAATTTAAGGAAAGCTATAAACTACAAATACTACGACTCTACTGTCTGTATAAGTAGCTTGAGAATATTGTAATGCGTATAGAGTATATTATAGAATATTATTACAGATATAAGATTGTCCAGAAATACATAAAGTTATTTTATATAGGAAACTGCTCTATATCCGATAGTTGTTATGAAAGTGGTTTATGTTTTTATCTCTCTTCTGCTTTGTGAATTCTGGCCAGAGAGTCTGCATTGTAGAATGAATTAAAATATAATGTAAAAAATCTTGTCAGCAGCAGCAGAAAAGACTAATTAGGTAATTTAATAGGGAAATGGGAACAAAGGAAGTTTTATGTTGCTATTAAAACATTCCAAATTACAGAATTCTTTTCATTGTCACTTATACGCTTAGAAAGTACACGACGGAATTAACATGCCTAACCTAGCATAATCATAATAACTGACAATGAGTACGAAGAGAATGCACTTTTTCTCAAGTCAAGAAGTACTATACTCATAAAAGAAAGCACATCTAAATCGGCGACAAGAAAATCTGTATTCCGCATGAAAACTATGCTCTCTGCTTTTTAGTTTGTCTGAGTCCTCAGTCTTTGTGCACAAAACTACCAACTTATTTTACAGATTAGCATAGAAACTTTTCCAAGCTACAATATAACTTGTCTGCTTGGAAATGGAACGCACACAGCTAAGCCAAAGCCCATCTCTGAATCAGCAATAAGTTATGTCTTCTGTACAGCCGCAATAATATATTGCAACTAAATACTATACAAGTATTATGCACTTTGTTCAGTTATTTTCCATAAAGGAAATTCTGCACTGTAACAAACCAAATACTAAATACGAATACAAATTAACTGTCACTATTCATCAAGATCAGTCTTATTCCTCTTTGCATCCAAATGACTTTTCTCTTGATAACGCTGTCGTCTTAAATGCTTTGTGAGGATGCAAATTGAAATGGCAAAATAATAATTATTATGTATTATTCAGTACAACATGCAACTGTCAGAGCTGTCTCTGTCTCAACCCTTACTCAACAATAATCACAGTAGTAGTCAGAAAATAACTCATCTCAGAGATTAGAAGCTGCCGTCACATTGCGATTTTTAATTATTAAAATCACAGAAATGAAATGATGTATTCCTGGCTGGTTAATCCAGTATGAAATGGTTATGCAAAAATTAATGAATCGTTAGCTGGAACATAAATCTCATAAGTAAAATAAAATAAATCTGTAAGCATGTAAGGCACCTATGGACTTCACGTACACAATTGTACCGCACAAATAGGTTGCAGGAAGTTTCTTCTTTTGTTTACCCGACCAAATTTTATTTCCTTTGATGTAATGTAATTTTTTCAGTTTAAAATTTGAATCGGTTAGTAGAAATGTATTAGGTCTGTCAGTCCGTCCTGTCTGTCACAAAAAATTCCTGAGTCTAATGTTTCAAGTTTCTATGTATGAAAAAAATCAGTGCAGTATGACGATTCATAATCTGGGAACAGCACCATCGGAAATGTCCGTTCAGATGGACCTTGAGGATAATGTGATTCTCTGTGCATTGTATAAATATTTGCCAGTTCTGAAACTCATTTTTAGTAACAGAAGCCATTCTGTCCAAAAAGGTATCTTATATTTTCTATTTCGCAAGCTTCAAGAATCCAATAAATGTCCGGAACTGTCACGAAGCTCAAATTGTTAGCCTTTAATAAATGTAGCTGGACCTGAGGCATATGCCCTACGACCTGACCTAACCTAAGTTATTCAGCAAAGTCCAGGGCTTGATGCAAGTAATATATATTGCAAAGCAATTTCCTTTCCGGACATTTACGTACTTACTTACGGTGTTGGAATTTATATTAGATTTTCTTTCATAATACTGACAAGGAAAGAAGTGAAATGGAAAGGATTTTCTAGTTGAGAAGAATAATCTTGCTTAGAGTTTCTTAGAGCAGTCACAATTTTCACAATAACAAGAATTCGCTTAAGCACGTCGTAGTGTGTTTAGTACCTACTTGTTTACTGTTTACAGTTGTGTGCCTACTATCTGTAATATGATTGTATACATATACCTATATAGAAAATCGTCTTTATAATATTCTAAATTCTACCAGTGAAATGTATATTGTGTATTTGGGCTTATTTACCAAAACTTGTCTTTCAACGCCTGTCTACTACGGTTTCACTTTTCTCTTGAAATGAGAATCATCTGAATGAATTTCATGGCAGTTGAATCGAGTAAATATGATACACGTTCCTGATTCCTAGAGTGTATCATGAATTTCATGAATAATGTTAAGTGTTTCTGCTTTCATCGTTTAAGTAAATAGTATACTAAAGAATTCTATATTATACCTATTTAATATCAGCACATTATACAGTAGGTACTTATTACACTTTTAGAACACATAATTTTGTATGCTCTATTCAGTTTTACCGTTACATACATCAGTAGGTATTATAATAAAATTGTTCAATTCGAAAACTCTGAAAGAGATCATTATAAGGATACTTGAGGTGATGTATATCTTTAAACAGTGCCTAAGCAGTTTAGCAACATAAAAAACGTGAAATGAAAAAAGAAAAATGAGATCATAGAAAATTGAGCAAAGCGAGCTAATATTTTGCTCTGGTAGTTTCAAACCATACAAAACGAGTACTAGTGTAAATAAATGAATCACTCTCGGTTGGGTACATCTTCCCAGTAGTGCTAAAATCTTCTTTGGGTGTTCACAGTTGATAAAGACTTGTCCATCGATTTGTGTAGTAGAAAAGACAGAGAGGAAAGTTAAATTATACAGACGCAATCCAATGTACATTACAAACCGAATGTATATGTGAGCATAGAGATTCACTTTGTGTGCAACCCAGTGTAAAACCAAGGCAGTGGCGATGCAACCTCATGCAGCAGCGGCTGTAAAACGTGAAGAAAAGATCTCAAAGAATTTATTGAGGTAGGAAATGGACTTATGGAAGGATGGAAAAGAATGGAGAAAAGCCAGTCATGGCACGACACGGCATACCGCCTTTAAAAAAAGACTGTGTAAACCATTTCATTCTTCTCAAGTGCACTGGACAGTGCTTACAAGCCCGAAATTGGACTCAAGCTCTGTGTTCTTTTGAGCTATTTCAAATTGCCCGATAGTTTAATCTATAGTGCTAGTTGTAACTTAAAGCTCACACAATCACAAGCAACAATCTCCAATTCTCATAAGTCCTATCGTATTTTCTCTAAAATCTCGTTTCCTTTTATCTCGCAAGTATTTATGATGAAATGGTGATGGAAGATTTCAATTCTTGGTTTGCCCACACACAGATAGGTATATACACTGGCAGTTATATAGTGACCAAATAAAAGTGTATTTGTAAGTACAGCCACCAAATCTCAGTTTGTTCTACCTCCTGTACACTTCACGTTGCTATGTGGGTGCTAGAAGCGTCAAGAAGGTATTTGCCGAAAGAGAATCCGATTGGATGTTCTAGTGGAATTCTTGCTACGACTCTTAATGTAAGCTTCAGGCTCACGAAACACTTCTTCACCATGTGTGAGTATCTGAGCATACATTGAGCCATATATATTTCTGCTAGTATTGTATAGAAGTCTGGAGTGAACTGAACTCTTAAATTTTCTTGTACAGTCTCTTTTAGTTTAGCTCAGCTCATAAGAAGTCCGCTCCCATTTCGTCCAATTCGATATTTTACGGAGAAACAGTAAAGAATCCTTTCATTTCGTTTTATACAAAAAGTTTCCAAATGGCTCCTCTTTTTCAACTTTTCATATATTACACTTATAAATCTTTTATGTGAGTGTTAGGGAGACCTAGTCTCCATATCTCAATTCTATGTTATGGATGTACATCTATTTTCAGCGTAGGTAACAGAAAAGACGGATATTATTACCTACGTATTGCTTACTACTTATACAGATACGAAAGACGAATAAAGCTCTTCGTTTATTCCAGTTATCTTTCATGTACCCAAGTCACTAAATCTCCTCAAGAGCCAACGGGTATTTTCAAGCAGTTGTTTCATTTGTTATTACCATTTACACTAGTCAATAAATCCTAACTTTAGAAGCTGATTTTGTCATTTTCCACTCATCACGATATTACATAAAAACAGTTGACTAATTCTTATAACTAAACAATTGGACTTGAGAAATGTGCTGCAGGGAATGTATTCAGCGTACCCAATAAAATGTTCTTCCTTGGGCTATCAATACTAATAATCTCAAAAAGTTACTTTCTATTAGTACATTGTATTTCAGAGTCTGAAAATGTTGCTTGATTTCTTCCATATAGTTTTCTACAGACAGTTTATACGTATTGTACATAGTACATACTAGATACCTATACCGACGCCCAATACGCTGTTCCTCTTTTGGTCATAGAAGAAAGTTGTCATTATTATTATTATTGGTGTTTTTGTTTAGAGCTTAAAGCAGTTTTTGCCAGAGAAATGCGAAGTAATTTTTTGGCCTACTTAACAAAGTTAATTAGGCAAAATACATTGCATTTCTCTAATCTACGCTCGTGAATTTATTTATACCTATCTATTTTTATTTGTATGGTATAATACAAGTAGGTACATTTTATTCAGACACGCTACGTTTGAACTGAATACATATGTGAAACCCCATTACACCTGTAAAACTTGTATCATAGCAGTATTTGATATTTGCTTAAGAAAGAGTAAATGACATTTCGCTAAATATACAACTTTTACTCTTTAAATTAAATTAATAAGTTTACCAGTTGAGGTTTAAAAAGATTTTCTTGCTTTTTCATTATTTATTTGCTGTTAAAAGCCAAAAGCATGTTAGGAAAATAATCGAAAACATGCAGCAGGTATATGGCTATATGCTTAGATTCTATTATTATGTAAAATAATCCATAGAATCGTTCAATAATTGATGTACTCATTCCTAGAAAAGAAAATGTAGCTAAAGTTGTATTAGTATTAGCATTAAATATGGAAAGTTTGACTGTTAGTATTTTATCGCAGTATTACATGCATCTGCGTTTATTTTCCTTTCCTCTTTTAACCATACAATTTTGTTTTATGCTTTCTTCTCCTTTCGGCTCATGATGACCATTGAGTCTTTCAATGCATATATACATACATATTACTGTGTAATCATCAATCCTGACCATAAACCATTTTAAACCAATAATGCAAGAAAACTACAAGTAGATATAAATAAACAGTCAATAAAAGTCAATGTTCTCGGAATTGCATAATTGCTGCTCTATAAATTAGAGAAATGGTAGTAAATTACACCTTCCTTGACCACTCCTGTCCTCATTTGCGTATACATGCCATTTCATTATAATTTCAGTGCACCTATTAGTGCAATAAAAATAAATTGGTTGTACAAGGCAATACAAACTTTTACTGCACAATTGGAATTCAGGGAACGCTATTCTCAAATTAAGTAATTCCATTCCTAAACGTCCTCCTATAAATAAGGCTGATCATTAAAATTGCACAAGTACTACATTACCTAAATACTTACAAGGGCCAGGTTTTGTTGTCACAAGTGTAATTTTGTATTGACATGAAGTACTTAACTTGTGCTGATGGTTGCTTATCGTTGTATTCGTGGAAATAATGTCATTTGGTATTAACTGACGCAAGTCTCACAAATTCATCCCTCTGGAAATTTATCGGAAAAGTTTTACCTACCTGACTAGACAAGTACTAACCCAAAATTTGTTGACTACCTGTATATTACTTCATACAATATTGCAATTGAAATAAAAATGAGTACCTAAAAAGTTTTTACGTCTGTTTTAATAACATCAGGAACATTGTCCCGTTTCGGAAGCCCATGAGATCTTGCCTTAGCCATGTCTGGCGGTCTGGTAGCAGTAAGCAATAATAATGATGAAATGAAATACATAAGCAGAATAAGCACTAGACAAACAACTTGATGAAGCTTAACCTTACTTCAGGTTACATCTAAAATAGGCCATCAAGTTTTTATGTGTTAGGATACGCACAGAAAGGGTAAGTCTCGCTACGCTATCGGGTGAGCAGAAAATTGCAGCAGAATGTTATGGAATCGATAAAACTCATTCTTATGGTTATGTGCTGCTGTTTGCTTAAAGGAGGAATTTATTGGGGTAGGAAATGGTTTCCGAGACAAAGACAACGACAACACAAACTGGAGTAGAGTTAAGTTGAGTGGAGTAAACCCAACGTAGAGAGTCAAGTCAATTCAAAAGTTACAGTTACATTATGTTACGATTCACTACTTTTATTTTGTACAGAACAAGTTTTTATTAAAGAACACTCACATAAGCACAAACTGTACAAAATCCTGTCTTGCACTGCACATTTAATTTTGTTTACTGTACTTTGCCTACCACCTAACAAATATAACTCTGCAATATTCCAAACCAACTGTGAATAAGCCTCCTCCATGATGATGCCTATAACGATTATACCAACAGAGATTCCATTCCAACCACCATTGCCTGCAAAAAAGTGTGTGTGTGACGTTTAAGACTTTTCCGTGTATGAATTTGCGATAGAGATAGCGAGATAAGATCATACGAGATGTGATAGAAAAAGACAACACAAAATGGTGCATGTACGTCGTAGAGCTGGGTAGTTTAGAACATTCAGAAGAGTCGAAAGGACACGACAGGACATGGACAGAGTGGGAGGGATGCGCTTGTCATTGTTACCCCATGCTGAGCTCAAAACTAGGAGTCTCTTTCTAAGACAATTCTTCTTGACAGTAAATCCCAAGACATACCACATGGAATTTCGTGTTAGGTAGTTCTATTTGATTTTTTGTCGAGAGAGAGAGAGAGATGCCCTAGTGTTTTGTTTTCCTATTTGCTTCATTCAGAAAAAATTCCAATGTGGATCACATCAACACAATCCACTGCATTGACTGCATATGACCATAATCCTTTACTTTGCCTTGTGTATTTGCACTCCACTAAGATGCGACAACACAAACACTATTTGTTTGTATGTACAAGTGCAATTGCAATAACAAGAATCACACAACTGAAAATCTATGGTCTTGTTTTTATCTTTAGCTGTGCAATCCCATGGTTTAACTCCACACTATTTTCTCATCAAATATAGTAAACCAAGCAATGCAGTGTTTCAAAGAGTCGAAGGATGCTATTTGCATTGCCGTGTGTTGTAGTATATTATGGTATCCGCAGTTTACTAGTGAGGGGTTGCAATTTCTAATTCCGCAGTTTATTTATGAAAGAATTCCTGCTGAGTTCTTGTTTGTCTGCAGGAGGTTTGATTTTTTTTCATTTCAGCAAATATATCACGTTCAACTGTATAAAACTAAAAACTATCTCATATTGTGTCTCTGTATATGAGCTTTGTGCTAGATTAAATGTACAACAGAAAATGCACTTACCTATATGTGTAGTGTGACAAAATCGTATAGTGTCATCCCTATTTAGTAGTTGAATGTGGGAGTTGATATAGATGAACGTACTTACAAACCGGAGATGAATTTTATTTCATTATTGTCAGGATTTTTTCATCTGTCATGAAAGAAATAAAATCAGTAACCACTATAACCAGTAAATGGGCTAATGTGGAAATAAATGGAAAAGGGAAGATGTGGCGAACCATAACTCAATAAGACATAAATTATTTGTAGGAGTGCATATTGTAAGAGTTTTGGCGTGGAAAACTACACGCTTGGTATTTTTCACAGCATGGACAAAACTGACGTCAATTTTTAGGTACATATATAATATATATAGCTTATCTATTTGATTGCCTCAGGCAGTTCTCCATATGCTCTTCGCTGAGTAAACCAATTTCCAAAATAATTCGATTACGGCCAAACACTTTCTGCTTTTTACATTTTCCATTAAAGGCATTATCCAAACACCACCCTTCACAACCCAATTTAAGAAATCTGTCAATTCCTTGTCTAAAATGGTTGGGTAGTTAAAGAACAGGACATTGATACAAAGGCAAGTTTCTTTTATAGAGAGAAAGGATACATTCTTTTTTCTTTTTTATCAAACGACTAAATACAATAGTAATTTGGTTGTAAGAAATAGACTGCCTTTGTAATGCCCTGAGAGAAAGTGGTGTAATAAATACAAAGAAAATATAAAGAAAGTGTGGTCCTTGCAAAGGAAATTAGAAAAGTAAGATAGCAGACGTCAAGGAAATCAAAGAAAGCCACTTCACTTTGTAACGTATGTGTTTTTTTGTGTGTGTCCGCTGAGTAAGGGAGCTGCTACTCTTTCTCTGTTGAATTGTCCTAGATCTTTATTTTCTCTACGCAATTTTATTCTTTCTCTCGCATTCATTCATATCAAAGAGTATTTTTTACTTTTTTGGCATGGCATTGCATGCGAGTAAGTAGTTTCGTTCTGAAACTGCGAGATAAGCTTTTTAGTATAGTCAAGTCCAAGGAAACACAGCCTCAGAGGATTATACTCAAGTTTTATTGTTTTATTATTGTGTAGAGATGCGTATCAAGCCTAATACTCTCTATAAAACCCCAACTGCTTACCTATTTTGTAGTTTATGTTGTATAACATAAGCACACAAGTGTAAACAATAATATATGCCTCTTCAGTATGCTTCACTATACCTACAAGTACTAATATTTATACGATATACTTCTCTTGGTTAGTCCTATTGCCTTCTTGTGAGTCTTAGCCGAGGAGAAATAAATCTGTGTCTATTGGATCTAAGATGTACTATCCCTACAGTTACCTATGTAATTTTACAAAGGAGAATTGCAAGGATATATTTCTAAAGAAAAAGTTAAAAGAAAGCGTGTGCCACAAAAGAAGTGCTGACTTACACCTACCTCACGTACTTTTACTTTGATTCGAATTTAATATTATCTAACTGTTGTGAACAGATTTCTGACTGTCTGACATGATCAAAGTTTGCTTAACACAATAGCAAGGTTGAATGTCATGCTTTCACTTGTATTTTTTGCCTATATTTCCAGTTTAGTTTTCTTTGACCTTTATTGAACTGTTGTACTACAGGAATTTTCATTCAGGTCATACAGAGAATATGTTCAAGGTAAATTGCAATAGATTCATTGCTATATCTTTTCATATGCTTTACATGTACCACGAATAAAAACCTTGACGAATTCATTTTTCTAGGAATGCATATTAGTGATTTTTCTTAACACATAATAATGCGTGTAACATAAAAGCGGTACATATTAGTACACATCATGGATCGTTAACAGTTGTGTAATGCAAACTGATACTAATACCGAAAGTCAATATGTTCTGAATGAATGAGTAGAAATGAAAGCATTTATCTTCAGCGAAAATGAAAGTGGATAATTTACCCGAAGAGTTTTGGAGGAATGTATGGTATTTTATGATTATGCGGTCTGCACACTATGTGGCATGTATAAGAAGTCAGTTTGCATTAGGTAATTTAGGAATGTAGTAAAATAGATACAGAATGCTGACTAGTTGTGTTATATTTCAAGAGGAAGGCTCACTCATGAGCAAATGTAATTTAAGCTAATGGAATGTAATACAATAATGTAATGCGATGCTTTGCACTGTTATCTGTTGCGGGCATTGAAATATATTTCCTACCCGGACCTAGCTAACACGTGTAGAAAGGCCGATAAGTATATCCTTTGTACTGCAATTGCCCCTGGGCTGGCATGTGCAGATATTTCTTTATGGAGCCAAATAGCTCTATTAAATTGACGAAAATGATTTCTTGTTAAAGTAGATAGTGCACTCCATTAAGGGATCATAGGGAAAGTAGACAGGATGCGGTGATTGCAGTTTTCAAGAGAGAGTAGTGTCTTCAGTACGACTTTGTTATGATAGGTCGTGTTAAATCTGCCCAAACCAGAGCAGAACCACTCGACCAGTAGTCGTCTATCAATACTTGCACCGAAATCTCTTGTGCTATGAACAACCCTCAGTCAGTGGAGTAGAACAGCAGTAGAGAGAGAGAGAGAAGAGAAATTGTTAACGTCCCAGTTCCAGTCTAAAGCCTAGTAAGTAGATGTAGTAAAGTAACATTTGTGGTAAGTCTGCTAAAGAGTTTCTCCATAAAGAAGTCCATTTGAGAAAATCATCGGATTTTATGGCTGAGCGCCCCTTGCCCCGACGCTACTTTACACTCTTCTCTTAGTATACGTACACATTAGACTTTATCTCATTTACTCGTGTACTTCCTCTCCAAAAACGTAAACTATCTGTACACACTCCACTTTACTTTAGTAGCTAACTGTCCAACTAAACTGCATTTGTTTCCACTATATTCACTTAACGTAAAGTAGAGTGAAGATTCGCTCATGGAAGAACTCCGTGTGTTATTAGCACACACAATGCACACTTCAAGTAGATGTATGCACTAACCGCAGGCTTAAAGGCATGTGGGATGCTTTAGAGAAAATGTTATTGTTAGTTAGGTTGGTTAGATGTGTGCATATTCGTTTGCTTGCTCATTCAGTTTTCATTTTATTTAAGTAGTAACAGGCAAAATCCATTTCGCTTTCAGTAAGTGTTGTGGTGCTAGTGACAAACCCAATGAGTCTCTGTCTCTATTCTCCTCTGCCTTATCAATAAATTAACAATGCTAAACCATTTTAGTCCGCATACGCTATAAATAAATATGCTGTACTACTGATTGTGCTATTGATTCTACATTGCCCCAGATATGTTGTACACCCTTTCACAACAGTCAACAAAGTAACACTTCTTATTTATGCTGAATAAATCCTGTATGAGACACTTTCAACTATTTTGTCCTTTGGTAATTCTCAGGACTGCTCTTAGGTATACTCTGATACAAAAGTTACATACCTATAATAATTATTATGTTATTTAACTAACATAGTATAGTATATATGTATTAGCTGTATTAGTATACTAATTACTGTAGTTATACGTTTTAACATCCTGCAACAGTTCTAGCTAACAAAAAGTTTGGTGTATGTACAGTATGTTGACAATTTATTAGAGTGATATCGTTGGCATGAACTTATAAATGAAAAATTATGACTTATAACTTATAGCTACATAA